>QZCP01000169.1:0-31153 GCA_003956705.1 Brevipalpus yothersi
GAGAGAGAGAGAGAGAGAGAGAGAGAGAGAGAGAGAGAGAGAGGATAAAGTGAAAGTAAAGGGTTATACAGCTAAATTGAAGAATGGCTCTGCCAGGGCTTATAAGAGCTAGAAAGATGGAATACATTGTTGGATGACATTAAGGCAACAAGGCAACATACATACATACACTCACACATACAGTGACATGTAAGTCAAAGATTGTTCCACGATGAAACAATGAACCTATGAGGCTGGAAAAATGAAATGGAGTATGATGATCACACTCACATACACAGTACTGTACATGTACTGTATGTCTTCTAGAAAAGGAATCACTTTGTGTAACAATATATATATCGAACAAAATCATGAATCTTCTTTCTCCTCTTCTTGTTCTTCTTCCTCATCTTGTAAATGCCTCATGAAGTATAAGATGAATGATAATGATCCCTATTCCAGGTCAAAATATTTTATCCAGCCAAAAGATCATAGACTGAAGGAATTCGAGGAAAGGGTGTTACTCTCTTTGGAAGGAACACAACGATAAAGACTGAAACATTCGAATGATGATCAGAAGCGAAATCAATTGTATATAATTTTATGGATCCAAGAATGCTATCATTCTCTCTCTCTCTCCCTGTTCCTTTTTTCGCTGATAATATCATGAAATCAGAAGAATTCATCAGACAAGCTGCATTCTTTCTCCAGTTTATTTCGCTGATCGTGTTCCGATTTCCTATTGTTGATCACACACACATACCATGTTATTAGATACGGTCACTCACTGCATATTACCGATGTAATCAAAGGCGGATGCTGATCAAGTGGCTTCTATCAACTTAGAATCTATGTACCAGATCATTTCTCACTCATGTAAAGTCAATTGGTGATATCAGAAGGAATCTCTTCCTCTTCCTATTTTTCTCTCTCTCTCTCCCTCTCTCTTATATACAGACACATCATCCACTGATTATGGCCGATTGTGTATATTTGGTTGAGAATTGAGGGTAAAAGGAAAAAGTCCCATTCAATTATTTGGACAAGATTTACGCCCCGATAGAAGAAGTCTAAGGAAGCGTTATGGGAAGATTGTTCAACCATAGACACACACATATATATGTATTGGAGGGGGGAGAGATAGAACATTTCCTGAGATTTGAAGATGAACACAGCAAAATCACGTTTGGAAATATAATAGAATAAGAAAAGAATAGATTCTTTGCTCAAAAGATAGAATAGAATTGTATCGTTGCATTCAAGATACACACTGAAGAGCATTCATAATCATCATCTACACAAAGAATAGCATTCAAAACTATATATAAATTGATGATGGATTTATAGAGAGATGGATACTTACTCAAAAAAAACATGTAACTAGCTGAATGGGCTATAAATTTGATGAATGGTTTCTTGATTATTTGTCCAATTCTTGTACTTGGAAACAGTATGTAGGCAATTGATAAAAATGGAAATAATATGCCAATCAACAGTATTTCCATAGTTTGAACGACAATATTACGTCGACGAAATCCTGGCAGTCCTTCATACCAGATTGATGCCAATAATTGTTGAACATTAGCATGAGCACAAAATTTTTTCTGATTACATCGTATAGCAAATTTGAGTCGAGATAAGTTCATTTTACCATGAGAATCAGATGCGTCACCGGTTGGATCATAATTAAGGAGAACATCAAGCTCATGAGTGGTTCGTGTATGGTCTAGCAATGCGGTTGCAAATGCTTGACACTGACGTCGAAGTTCTTGATATTCACTCTTAAATTCTGGCTCCAAAAAAGATAATCGCCGAAGATCCCAACTGAGTTTGAAGGCTGTCATTATCGGATCTTTACTTGATAATGCAATCAAACTTGGTGAAGCCAGAGCACGATAAGCATTGATTCGTGATCGAGAGTGTCGAAGACAATCTTGAGCCCGAGCCTCACGACATTCTCGACAACCGCAACGTGCATCATGAGGCGATGGTATTGGTGATATATTTCGATCCAAAAGAATTTTGATAATCTCATAATTATTCTTGTGGGCTGCCAGTATCAGTGGTGTAAGATCAGCGGTAAAAGTTTGATGTTCAACAGCTTCCCATGAATGGGGTGTATTTTCTTCCCAAATTGCCTCCTCTTGATCAAGTAGAAGTTCAACAGCTTCAACAAATTCTTCATTAATTGCGTGTAACAGAGCATCTCTCATCTCAACACCACGATCGAGTAGGACAAAGATCATGTCCAAATTTTCATTATCAATTGCCATCAACAGAGCGGATCGTCCCAATGGATCGGCACAATTTAAATTAAAATCTTCCGGTGTTTTGGATAACATTCGCTGGACACCACCTAAATCACCACGTTCCACAGCTAGAAGGAAACTTTTTTCGAACAAAGTCAATGGCTTGTATGAATGATTGGTAGTTCCGTGGCCATAATTTTCTGAACCACTGGCAGAACTTTTTTTCGAATCACCCAAACGCTTGGATGATGATTTTTTTGAATCATTACTTCGATTGGACGATTTTTTTCTACTTTTCAATGAATCACAATGATGATGAGAACTGTTTCCAATTATTGGAGCTGAATCACATTTTTCCACCATACGTTGACTTGCGAAACCCATCTCTTGATCAATGATAGCCCTCTCGTTGGAATCTCTATTCATGACTGGAATGATAGGCGTTTCTCTCAATCGGAAATCATGAGTTTCAATAAGTTAACAGAGGAATAATAATAATATCGAAGGGAATAAATTCTTCCCCTTCACCTATGATCACTGGATGAATGCTGATAACAATACTTGTTACTTAGACAGTCCACACGAAAGTCATGTGGAATACTGTTTAGGTAACTATCAGGATGATGGTTATGAAAAATATTCCCAAAACTTTCGATCACTAACGGTGATGAGAACAATGATGATAAATAAGGAAGGTAAAGTTGTACAATACCGCACTTAAATATAATTTCATGAGAATTCTTGTGGTAATTATGGTAGAAAAGTGGTCAAACGAAGTAGAAATAAACGAAAAAGAAGGAATTTGAAGCTAAAAAGATCTTGCAATGATGCAGACGAATAGACAGAGGCATTTACAGTCCGTTAATGGACGTCAACAAAAATCGAATTCCATGCATTCGTTTCCATTGAGTGGATCAGGTGGCTCAATAGGCCGGTCCTTCATGTGTATGTGTATGTGTATGTGTGTGGTTGGTAGAAGTAGGAAAGGAATAAAAGAAATAGATGACACATAGAAACAAAATATTCAGCTCATGTCCAAAGTGTGTTCTTGTTCACAAGTGAGATCGTAGTGATGTGGATGTGTAAGTGTATGTTGGTCTTCGAGCATCTCTTGAGGTCTTTTTCTCTCTCTTCCTCTTTCTTTCTCTGTCTTTCTCTCTGTCACTTTCTTTCGTTCACATCTCGCACACAACAAGACGGAGAGATGTGTGACTGAGTGCGAGTATAAGAAAGATTGGAAAAAAGGAAAGCGAAATGAATCGGGTTAACTGAATCAGAGGGAGAGAGAGAATGATGATGTTCAAGACAGAACGAGAGAAAAAAAGAGTACATCGAACATGGAGAGAGAAAAGAATCAGGGAGTTCTGAACTGTAGATGACTATTTTTCTCTACTCACTCTTGATCGTATGTTTCCATAGGAACTCTCTCTCTCTCTCTCTCTCTCTCTCTCTCTCTCTCTTCATCACATTCGTCGGCAACATCCATGGGCAAAAAAAGATAAGATGCTGAGAAAATCGGAAGCAATGCGAAAAAGCGGATCAGAATAAGAGGAGAGAGAGAGAGAGAGAGAGAGAGAGAAGGCGAACGCTAAATAGTCCTCCCTTCCGTTGGTTATTCCATAGGAATCTCATGATAGGATTCCATGATGATAAACATGTATTCGTTTTGCGTTTTTCTCTCTCTCTCTCTCTCCCTCTCTTCAAACTTCCTCTTCACAATCGTTCTTCCTCAGTCATCCATCGAGTATCCATCTCCTACTCATTTTCTCTCACTTTCATCTATTTTTTTATTCCATTCCATCCTAGCTTTAATCGACTCTACTCTTACTTTTCAACTCTTTCCAAAGAAAACATATCCATCATGATCAGTAAACCGCAAGAATTCTATAAGAAATCCTTGTTCTTCATCTTATTATTTTCCAAAATTATCAGATTCACAGATGCTTTCACTTGTCTACATTCTTATTTCCGTTTCCTCTCCGGCGATCACAAAGTCAATTCAATGTCCATTTCGATAGGGCATCTCATACCATGTTACATGTCCATGTATTTCTCTCTCTCTTTCTCTTCTCCCTCCTCCTCTTCACCTACTACCCGAATATTTCTTCTGTATCTATTACCGCTCCGGTGATCAACAAGCCAAACATCACTTTTACATTGCCTAGATTTTTTTTTATCATTTTTCTACATTCTCTCAACTCCCACATGACTACTGATTTGTTACTAGGTCGATCACTTGATTGTCCGTCGAGTTCAAAGGCCCAAAATGAAAGCTTGATTATTATTCTGATCTCATTGTCTTTAATTTTCAGACCGTGTATACAGCTCGTGAACACTTCAAACCATAGTTTTTCGCTCAAAGAGAGAGAGAGAGAGAGAGAGAGAGAGAGAGAGAGAGAGAGAGAGAGAGAGAGAGAGAGAGAGAGAGAGAGAGAAGAGTGGAACAGTGAATAGCAAGTGAATGAGACAAATTCTCTGTGGATGAATAAAAGAAAACTTTCCATTCAGATCAATGATCCTGTCAGAGAGAATGGAGATAAAAAGGTGGCAAACTTTTTTATAAAAATTTGTCCATAGAAAAGGAAAGATAGATTGTGATGAGCAAGTAACGGTTGAATTTTTGGTTGAACAGAACAGTTGGAAGTTAAAAAGTTAAAAACAGAGAAAATGAGAGATTGTACACAAAAAATTAAACAACTAGATAGATCTTTGGATGTTATTTTATCACCTCTCCGTGTGTTAATAGAACATATGCGAAAATACAACCAATGTGTAAGAAGCTACTCAACATGATCATTAAAAAAGGAGAAAAATTATCACAGCTACACTTAATGTTCGAATAGGCAATGATAAATATAAATTCTCCACTATTCCATGGGCAACTGTATTCATATTAATGTGAGTTGAGGTTTGTTTTTCTAACAGACGGTATTGGTGGTCTTCTCTACATCAAGCGTTTCCGGATGTACATTAAATAACATGTAGGTTGAGGATAAAACTTCTCGCACTTCAGACAGACTGAACAATAACTCAGGGAAATCATATCTAGGAGCTAAAAATTCTTTACGATAATTTTCCTAACCGAATTTTCTGTTAATATGCTGGAAGGAATCCAGAGAAGAGATTGCGATTCTGATGGAGTGAATGATGATTTGCTTTTGAGATGGGCAAAGATATTTTTCTGGTTAATCATTTTCAGTGATTGTGAGCAATAAAAATAATTTCAACATACATATATGAATTGACCGAGAAATATCAGAAAACAGAGCTCCACTGATATGTGATGTAATTACAGTGATTTTTGATTTAAAGCTAATGTTTAACTTTTATTGCCTTAATAATTTGTAACCCTAAGTCTTATGCAAATCCTAACAAGGAATTTCAAGGTTTTCAAATCTTTCAAGGATTAACTGGCTTGCTGGTAAGGGCTGGTAAAACTCAATCATCATGATTGGTTTATGTGAATGTTGAAAAAATATTCCAGAGTATTCTATATTCTAGAGTATGAACTCTTTCATGGTGAAAGAAACAATTTTTCGAGAATTGCTAGCCACTCAATTTCACACAAGTCTTGTATTCTATTATAAAGTTTCTCTTTCTTTCTTTTTGCCCTCAAAAAAATATTGGATATATAAGCTGTGGTGAAAGACTTGACAAGAGCCTCTTGAATAATTCAGAGGCATTCTTTAAGCTTAGAAAGAAAAAAAGGGAGGAAAAGAAAAAATTGCTCATGATAAAAACTCTATTCACAATCTATCCAAGATCGACTCAATAAATATATATATAAAATATATAACATCCATCAAGCAAAGATTCTATGATGAAAGTAGAAAAAAAATTTAATTCAAGAATTCCAACAACACCAATTGAAACTCTCTTCTCTCTCCCTACAAATACACTCTTAGCTTGCAGGGTGAAAAAATCGAAAATAGAAAGAGATAGAGATAGAGAATATAGGAATACAGAGTTTGTATTACAGATTGTCCATATATAAGAACGATATTGCTAACAAGCTCACACAGAGTTTCAATGAATAAAGTTCTTTCCTTCCATCTGTCTTCCCCACTTTCCATGTGATTCTGCTTTGCTCATGTTTACATGGTGTACATGGTGGTGAAACAGATTCATCCTGAATCTCATCTGCCGGCAATCATAACGACGATCAGTTGTATATACACCATACCATCTTCCTGTGGATCATTGTTGATTGTTTTTTGGTTATCCATTAGTCCATCAAACACATACTCACCATACATGTACACATTGTGAATCATCTTTAAGAGGCTTGATTGTTGAAGTGATTGTCTCCTCCTTATCTTGAGAAGTAGTTTTTTCTGTGTGATACAAATAAATAACATTCAGTAGACTAAGTTAAGTATCCATCATTCATCATCGCTAAGTGTGATCACATCATCATCATTATCAACATTGGACACATCAAGATTTGAGCATCTCTTTTGTTATTATTTTAAATTGAATGCTTCTTGTTCAATTTTATTATCATTACTTGTGTTTGTGTGTCTGTGTTGATGCACAATTATTATTGAAAATTTCAATTTGAAATACACGTTTTATCGATCAATTCAGTTGATATTGGCTGTCTGGTGTGTTTATAAAAATTGTGAAAAATGTCTAACATATTGGAAGAGTTACTCAAATTATCACCGATTCCAATTGAAATGGAAGAGGCTAAAGTTTTACTTGCCAAAACAATTGGCTACTCAATTGTGGTTGGATCATCGTTAATAAAGCTTCCCCAATTGTTAAAGATTGTCCAAGCAAAAAGTGCTGTTGGTATCAATTTTTGGGCACAAGTTATGGAATTATGTGCATATACATTCACATGTTCATATGGTTATGCAAGAATGTATCCATTCAGTTCATGGGGAGAATCTGGATTCCTTCTGTTCGAGACACTTTTAATATGTATGGCAGTCCTTATTTTTAGCAATAAACGCATAACTTCTATGGTCTTTGCCACATTTTATCTGTCCGCGTAAGTACATACTTCAGACATTTTCATCATGATCATCATCAACAGCATTGGTATATGAATCGATTAAATCGATGTAGCTTGATGCAGTTCGACATTATTTCTCTATCACACTGACTTTCGAGATGATACAATACAGGGAGAAAGAGAAAAAATGTGTGTGTGTCTATATAATAATAATTTGATTTGTTATTTTCATTTCATTTGTACAGTTTGGTAACCATGATGAGTGGTAAAATTTCGGTTGATATACTATGGTACTTCCAGTCTCTTACTCTGCCAATGGCTATTGGTGGTAAATTGGTACAAGCAACGAGTAACTTTAGAAATGGACACACAGGTCAATGTTCAGCCATCACATACACATGCCTATTTCTCGGCTGTATTGCCAGAATATTCACTTCAATACAGGAAACTAAAGATACCCTGATGATAGCTAGTTTTGCCGCTGGCTCATTGGCCAATCTGCTTCTGGTCTCACAGATATTCTATTATTGGGAGAATACCAACAGATTCATGGCGAAAGAAGCGAAGAAGAAGAAAAAGTAAATGTCCACTTGGATGGTCCATTTTACGTTTCACGAATTATTCTCTCATCAACTCATCTTCTGAGTGTAGAATGATCTATATGTGTACAGGAAGGGTTAGGAAAGCTGATAGACATTGCTTAATATTATCATGATAGCAATCATTTTCTGTTTTGATATATTTTCCGATGCAATCAACAAAATCAATATCAATTATTCGCTGGCAAAATGTTGCTTTGAGAAGTAATCATTTTCTTTTAAACAAATTGGGATTTGCAATATAAATTCATATTTTTTCTTGAAGAATTTCATGTTCCAGCTGGAGTAATTTCTCCGAGATTTCGTGGACATCAAGTCACTTCAAAAGAAATTTTTCTCACAAGAGTCCCCTGAATGATCACAAATATAGTTTTCACTAACAAGAAGTAGATGATTCACTATCATACATCGCCTTTGTGTGTCTTATAATCACATATTCGATTAGAATTAAGATTCTGGTCAATGAACCAAATTTGAGCAGTTCCCCATTAACAATAACGGATAAGATTTATCTACCGTTGGTCTAATAGAAAGGAAGAATGAACGATTCAAAAGAAGTGAGCAATAGAATGCAATGAGATGTGCACTTCATTTTTTGATGACATTCCGATTAGATTTTGGTCAAGATTCTACCATAGCAGAACCATTTTCTTGTATTGTTGTTGCTGGTCCTTGAACTTGTACCGCTGGACTATTCTGACTTTCATAATCAACATCACCAGTGTCCATGGGTGCGTCCGATTGTGATTTAGGTATTTCATTGGAAAATATGGCTTCCAGTGTTGATGGAGGTATATAAGTTCTCTGGTCATCTGTTAACGAAGATACGTACTGTTGCAGTACAACTTTAAAGTCAGGACTGGTTCGAAAAACTGAATGCAACTGGGTGGCGGGTAATTGTAGGAGTACTTGGAAACTCTGAGGTTTGGTTCTTTGACAACATTTGATGAAACCTTCCCAAACTTTCTTCTGTTTCCATACTTGCTTAAGAATCATTTGTTGCAAAATATTCATAACAAAACCAATAAGTCTCGGATATAATGACAAAGACTGAATAACAGTTCTCATGAGAAGAGTGGGCAATGGATCATAAGTCATTAACTTTTGCATCACAGACGCCAACTCTTCGGCAGTGTAGACATTCTTTTCGGCAAAACATAAGCTTATCGCTGGGGAAGATAAGGGAAAAATTAGCCATATCAAGAAGTGATCATCACAAATAATTATCAAGAAAGAAAAACGATATCTTACCCTTCATTACAGTTTTCATATCACATTTAGAGGGTTCTATCAGATGCAAAGCTACCATTAAATCTGAAGCAGTGAGTGGACTTTGATATCTTTGACCAGAGTCAGCAGCTATATGGTGAGAGAGAGAGAGAGAAAAAATTGACCAATCAAGCTCATATTCTGAATAATATTGGAAGCAAAAATCTAAATCTAAATTTTTCTTTACAAACCTTGAGCTCCAAGAAGACGATTAAAGACTTCCTTCACCACTGTTGGATTGAGCTTAATAAGCTTTGGTAAGGCATCAACAACTTCTCTCTTAGGAAGTCCAGTTAGAACAGGAATCAAGAAACGAACATCGGGAACTCGCTTCTGATACAACTCTCGAACTCGAGATACTAGCTCAGCACTCGGTGGCTGCTTATCGGTCAACACATGGATCATACGAGTGACCAAAGTTTCGGCTCCTTTAGGACATGTTTCGACTAATAGTAGAAGCTCAGGTGAATTCATGCCCATACCTTTCACCGGAGCATCCAGTACTCTTAGAATGACACGTTTTATATCGGGAATCGTGCCCACATACACCACAGCCAATTTATGGATAAGCTTATGATTATGGGGTAGCAAGCACAAATAGGGTAACAAGAATGTCTTAATATTCTCCTCTGTCCATGTGTATATCTCTTGATCAGGATAAGGTGAAGCATTCATCAAACGGTGTAAACTATCGGTGGCAAACTTTTCGATTTGATTTCGAATATTTTCACTGGGATAGCGTTCATAGATGTGTCGCAGCGTTCTAATCGAATGTGTACGCACTTCTGATCTCTCTGGAGTGTGAGTCAGATAGAGAGTTATGTCCAATAATTGAGATCGACATGATTTTCTCTTCTCTAATAAAGACTGGAGAATTGTGAAACCTAAATCACAGCATCGACTATCACGTAGAATAAATTTCTTTAAAATTTCTATCACTTTCAAAGTAATCAGGGGTGCTTCTGAGAACAGGTCAGGTAAATACTTATCACGGTCTTCTACGCCCGCTTTGTCAATGATATGATTCAAAACAGACGATATAGCCTTGTCATAATGAACTAAATCATGACCTCTTAGAGATGCTTCCATATATTCATTATAGATATAGTTGTGCAAGATTCTTATTCTGCTTGATAAATCTTCAAATGCGTATCCTAGAACCAGTATAGCTGTGTTGAAGGAATGATCATGAAATTGTGTCGCTAAATGGGTAAGAATCTTGTCTCGTGCCTCCAAGTGACTCAAACAGTTGATGGAAAATTTTTCTTGCAATATTTTGCTTATCACAGTTGCTATTGTTCGCACTTTCTCTTCATCATTCAATGGTTTTGCTAATTCTGCGAAATTAATTTGCTTCACTTTCAGTGAGCCACTCAATGTTTTACCAGTGGGCATGAGTTTTGCCTTGTTCGATTGTGAATGCTGTGGCTGTGTTTGAGGTACACTATTGGCGTTGGTATTAAGGTTCTGCTGTTGTTCTTGCTTACGAACTTCTTGAGCAATTGAACGGCTAACAATGGTGTGGATTTTCTGGTATTGCTGTTGCTGATGTTCAGCACTATGTGTTTGTCGAGATTTGCTCTCGGTTGCAGCTCGAATAACCATTTCTTCAACTCCTTTGCCTGTAAAATACATAAAGCAATCGATTAGCATAAGTTTTATCGGATGAGCATCATCCACCATAATCCTCACTCATTCATTGAAGATTATCATAAAAAGATAACAAGTGTACAGAATCATACAGCTCGGTACATCTCGAGATCACATTTGAGTGCAGTATGAGCTGAGCTGTAAAGTACTGTTATACAGTATGAGACGATATAAGACTCAGGAAAAGGATAACATCAATGAATGAGAAAAAGATGGAGATGGATGATAAGTGTAGAGAATAGTAATTCGAATGAGCTTAAAAACTTAACCGATTCCTGCCGCAGTTAATTGGGTTGATATCAATCTAGCGAGATGTTTGATTTGAGATGGAGTTCCAGCAGCTGCGACTGGAGTGAAAGTCGCCTGAAAGTAGGGTGGCATGTTTTCAGGTAGTGAAAGAAGAGAAAACAAAACTAGATCAGAGACATTAGTGATATTATTGAGACATGGAACCAGATCCTCTGCTGTGATATCGATTGCGGTGTTTGCATCATTTTTGGTGACTTTCGGGGGTGATAAGAGATCAAGTGGTTTAGATGATTCTTCGGGCTCCAATTTGATTCTCTTAGGCTTTGGTTCAATGTTAACTTGTTCTACCTTAACACCTCGTTTTCGCACTTCTTGTAAACACTTATAAATCTCAGATTGACCTGAACCTAAATCATTGAGCAGTTGAATGATTTGAGATTGATGCTGAGTATTTGTGGCTGCTGCGGGATGTTTTAGGAGTAATGTCAATTGCACTTTCAATTGTTTGCGAACAGAGGTGACCTGTGATTTAGCTAAAGTAGGCGGAAGATTAGCGTGAAGTGATTCGAGAGCTTGAATCACTTTGGATAAAAAGAGATCAGATCGCTGTCTAGCTATGATCACTAGTGTTTGCATTGTGGCCATCAAATTGATACTGGATATGTGAGGAGTTCCATGAGAAATTATCAACTGCTCGAATACTTGGTGAGCTTCTTCTTCCAATTGTTCTAATTTGACCAGTTTACAATTTTTCAAAGCATCCAGGCTAAAATCATCCGGATTAGACCACTGATCCCGGCGAGTTTGTGCGAGAACTATCATCTCCATAAATTTAACACAATGTGTTCGAATGCCATCATTTTCGGAAGTCTCAAGAAGATTGAAGATGTATCGTTTTATGTTACACCATACTTCATATGTGGACTCAAGTATTTCGTTGATAGTCGCCTTGACAATCCATCGTAAAAACTTTCTATACAGAAGGGTAGCCACCTGAATACCCTTTTTGACGACATGTGGATTAGAATCATTCAGTGAATGATTGAGATTTACGATAAGTTTGGGAAAAAATTCCGGATCTTTACTGCAACTAGCTTCGATGAAGCCAACCACAAATTTGCGAACTTCGACCAGGGAATCAGTTTGAAAACCTAATATCTCATCTAAGATGAGAAAGAGAGAGAAAGGAAGATAAGAATATGAAGAGATATGAAGAGAGAGGTTAAACAATTAATACAAAATACAAATTTAAAATGAAAATCTTTTCTCGAAAGCAGACAGACAGAAGACCAAACACAAGCACAATCGAATTGACATCATCAATCGAACCAAAAAAATCTGCTCTCAAATCTGTCCTCTATCTGTTGAACTGAATGGTGGCGATATTGTTGCTGGATGATGTTGTTGAGTTCATACCTAAAAAATTGTCCAGAAGATCGTTGTTTATTACCAACTCTTGAACTTTATGTAAATTTGTTACCCTTGTCTTATCATTTGTAGCTAGAATGGCTTCATTGAGAAGCTCAACAACCTATGGAAGGAGGAAGGAAGGAAATAAGCAAATAAGCCGAAAAGAGAAAGAGAGAGAGACAGGATAGATCAGAGAAACACAAAAGAGAGAGAAAAAATGTAGAGCGACGATATTAATCATTATGGTCATGAATAGGTGTCATTGAGAGTGTGAACATAGAAAGATAGCGAGAGAAGATGGAAGTGTGGTAAAAGGAGTATAGATTGATTAAGACAGATATATGTATAGAGAACACAAACAAGGTGAGGTGGCTTGTTTGCGTTTTTGATGATGAAAAATTCATCATCATCATCTACAACAGCAGCCTTTACTCAACAAGGCAGCAAGAGAGAGAAAAAGAAAGAGAAAGAAAGAGAAAAAGAAAGAGATAGTGGAAAAGAGATGAAGAAAAATGAGGTGTTGTTGATTTCAAACTATTGAACATTTCATACCAAATCAATGATTCCTTCAGACATTATTATATATGTTTATGTATATTTTCCCGATTTCTACTCGTTAATGGACATTGTATAATGAATGATAAATGGTAAATTGTAGGTATATCAAAATTCAGTAATTCAAAAAATGATTGGATTGTTGAGAGAAGGAAAAAGAGATTGTATTTAAGAAAGCTAAGCAAGCAAAAATGATTCCTTTTTCAATCTTTTCTAAAAACTCAACAATAATGTTGATATAGATGGCGTTACTGGTATCACTGGGGGAAAAATTTTTTTTCACGATTAAAACTTGCAGCAAAAATAAACATTTTCAATAATAATGATTAATCAATAGTAATTGTTGTGTTGAAAAAAAATTTTTTTGACTTTCAATTGATTTTGTGTGGGTATCTGGATATTTTTGATGGATCATTCTGGTTGAAGATCAATCGGAAGTTGGTAGAGTTAATAAGCAGGTATGAAGAACTGTGTTGTCGTTGACCGGCTTTGAAGATTTATAATATTGCAACATGAAATATTCAGGAAGACAATTTTTTCTTTTCATTGCATTTCAATCGATCGATTTTATTCTCTCTCCAGATGATCAATGATTTTTTCACCAGTTACTATGATCGAGAGTAATCTTGTGAATTTTTTTCTCCCTCTGTTTGTCCATAGGCTACAATTGCTGTTGTTGCTATGAGATGACAATTTTTTGTGAGTTTTTTTCGTTCATGATGAAATTGTGTGAGAAAGAGGACAAATCAGTAGTATCAAACTATGCAATACATTTACGTTAGCTGCCTAACTTGGATCCATAGTTGCTGTTTATACTAGAGAGTTCCTCTGTACTGTGTGTTTGTTTGTATTGATGGCGTTTCCCATGTTCACTTAGACTCGAGCCTTATCAATCTGATTGTGTACGTTTTGAGCTCGAGGCTATTGTTCATCGATTTATCATGCTTCTCTGGTGGGCTCCATTCTGGTTGAACTTAGATCAATTTGCGGCTTCATTCTTTTCACTCGCTATTTTTGCCATAGCCACATGTATCGTTTTCAAAATAGGGTTAGTAAATTGATTCATATTGATTGATTGTTGATTATTTGGTTTTCGAAACAAAGTTTTATCCTCGTCTTGACATCTTGTGCTCACACGATTTATTTATAATTGTTCTTCTTCTCTCATTTTTTAAAATCTCTAGAACTGCAACTATGCAACATGCCTCTTGCACATTTGTACGAGGGCCATCAAAGCCTCAAGTTCCACGGAATGTTTCCATGGTTCGTAACTACTTTAAATTAGTTCTGGATGAAAAAGGCCAACCTGAAGATCAACTGAAAGATGGTGTCCGTGTGGTGATCGAAAGTGAAAGGCCATTCTGGTTAACACATTTTTGGGGAACCAAAACTCCAGCATTCCATTCAGCTGTTCAACGAAATTGGACTCAAATTTGTAGACAAATTGCTGATCAAAATTTTCTCACCACAGAATCGATCTGTTCTTCAACTCCTCAAAGACATGAGACCAAAGAACTGTCCACAACCATCAAGCCATCGATCGAACTGACTTCAGATATGCTTGGACCTGTACCCAGAGCCGGTTATCCACTAGTCATTGTTTTATCTCTGGATGAACCCACAATCAATGATAGTAAAAGTATTAAAGAGGAGCAACAAAGGGATCTCAACGATGAAGTAGTTTGTCTGCTTAGCGTTTTTCATGTTCGTGATTCAGTTTGTCCAGCATCTACGAACATTATATCTCAGCTAGCAAAATTAAGGAAAGGAGGTGTCCTTTGTCTTCAAACTTTGTACACTCCAGGAATCACCGCACCAGACGAAGACCAACCGATCTCATGTTGTGTTGTGTGTCAAGATCTGCCAATATCACGTGCACTTTTGCCGTGCCGCCATGCTTGTGTGTGTGGTGATTGCTATGATCTCATTGATAAGTGTCCCTTATGCAGAGGATCAATCACTTCTTATTTTGAATTGGACGATCCTCAGAGAGAAGTGAATGCAATGCCGAACCTACCGCCTCAGGCAGCTCAAATGAAGGCTAATTCAGACGATCTGTCTACAGATGAACCTCAGGAAACCAGCACGCGAAGACGCTTTGTTAGCAGGATTACCAAATTTCTCAGACCTTCATCGTGAACATAATCTCTATCTCAGTATCTCGCCGAGTATCTTGATATGCTGTTATTTTCTTTCAACATTTAAGCTTTATCTGATATTCATTCCCAATCACGCAAATCAACAAGAATATCTGTGAATCTTCAGTCATTTTTAAGAGAATTAATTATTTCTTATCGATCATACAGTTAATTATGACCACTTTTTGGCAAGTGAATGTGAAATGAGAAAGATTATCATCATCGGATTTCAATTACCATCTTAAGTAGTACCCAAATCTGCTCGATCATTCAGTCATGATGCGGTAAATGGTATCAAAAAACTTTCTAATCTGAGATGGGCGAGTCGCTTTCCGTTTTTTTCTATGATTTTCACTCTCATAAAAAAACAAAGAAGAATTTTTTCGAAAAGCCTCAAAATGGGTTTGCTCCGGATAAGGGATAAGCCTTTATAGGTTCTATCGGTGGATGGTTTGCCCGATAAGAACAAAAAGTTTCCATTCCATTCCTTTTCGAGTGTCTGGAATTTCTGAGTGACACTCTTTCCATATTTGATTCTGTTAAAATACTTTACCGTGATGAAGTAATTTGACAAATGATCTGGACAAAGATTGTCAGAATACCCGTTTGTGGAATGGATGGAATTAAAAGAGTATATTTTTCGTAACTTTGATTCGTTAAGCCTTTCTTCAAAGTGCATGGAAAGCTGTTGGATATTCCAGATTAATTTTTGAAAACCATAAGTATTCAAGATACACTCTTCGATCTCTGAATTTTAATCTCAACCTGATATTTGATCTTTAGCTCTGAGTTCTAGAATTTTTCCTCAACTAAAATGGACTTGGGCTCATTTCTTGTTTCTATTAAACACCACATTCGTGTCTGAATTTGATTGAATCATTGGATTCCATCTATTCTCTAATGACTTGATAGTGCTAATGACTTGATAGTGCTAATGAATATCAAAACTTGAAATTCACTTACTTGTTAGCATTCAGAACACTTGCAATACAACTAGTCATGAGATGAACCCGTTCATTCAATATCATCTCATCAATCACACCTCATAATACATTTCTTTAAACTCTTTCGTAAATACATCTTACACTCTAATACTCGCATGCATGTCTCGATTAGGGACGGATTTTTTGCTCAATCCTTTACATTGGCTGATTGTTTCATCTTCTTCTTATTGCCAACAACATTTTAAATCACTCATTTAGATTAGCCAATAATAGACTTACCATGAGTTGTAAGGTTATTTATGCGATCAAGTCAGTTTTACTAGTAGCTCTGAAACGCTTGAATCATGAATTGACACTGGAATGATCAAAATTTATCTTTCAGTACTTTGAACAAGGCTTTGGGAGAACAATTTTTATTCATGAAATTTTCGGACATTATTCAAACACATTTGATATTGTTCAAGTTTTCTCATTAATTCGATCAAGAGTGAGTTCGCACCTCGATGTTGCTCTCTCTATCTCTCTAGATTTTGATTTGTGAATTGATTGATTCAATTCGATACCGTACCGCGAAGTCTTTTTCTTTTACGGCGGAAATTTATTTAAACGCTTGTTTAAGCATAGAAACATTGTACAAATTCTTCACATTTCGATTCCTACAACGAGTTTTATGTTTTCTCGAGAACGAAGGGAATTTGCCATTAACGTGAGCGCTGATAACGTCAGTAAGAAAGTGAGATCGAAACTTGAGGTAGAATTTTGAGGAATTAATTATTGACATGAGAAAGTTAACAATCAGTATAATAAGATTTCAATCATTCATATCTTGATTGCCAATATGAGAGACAACACTATTTCATGCGTACCTAAACACGATTCATGGGAAGACAAACATGATAAGAGCAATGAGTCAACTCATCTTATCTAGGTAACGCAATGAAAGTGAAGTGTTCTCATGATTTTCTCACAAAAAATTCTGACTTTCGATTGAAGGTATTGAACAATCGAAAGTCAACAATGATTGCTGTAAAAAAAAGTCAAAATGATCTGTTTTAATAGCTTCTCATCAAGTGATCAAGGTAGAGAGAGAGAGAGAGAGAGAGAGAGAGAGAAATTTATCTCCCTTCTCACATGTTGAATTGAGTTCTAACAGCTTGATCGCATATTATTGATAATCTTAAAAAAACTTCACCAAGTCGTGGGTTACGATGTGAGCTATTGCACGTATGAATTATGTAAAACCATCGATTACCTGATCATGCTGGGTTTAGTTCAACAAGATGTTGCTCATCATCATGAAACTATCACGATGTTACTTGAGCTCTAAAAATTTAAAAAGGAAGAGAGAGAGAAAGAAAATTATCTCTCAACAGATATAGCTCAAAATTTTTCGTGATGAAATTAGGTGAAAAGAAAAATTATTCTCTTAGTTGACAGAATTATTTGAAACAAAATTCAACTCATGGACACTAATTTAGGTGGATTGTACACTCGAGAATAATTAAGAAGAATATTTTCCATCAGACAAACTGCTCTCGAAATATCTTATCGTTTCGCTAGACGATCGAAGTCCGAAGTTTGTAGAAGTTGAAAATCTTCTTCTTCCCATCAAGCTTCACATGTCATTTGCTGGAGCAACATGATCTACATGATGTACATGAAGATACTTCTAGACTAAACAACCATAATTCTGACTAAAAATTAGTGAACTTATCTCATTTGACTACCCATGATTGACTAATGGGAAGCATATCTTTGAGGGAACAATTTTTATCTATCAAGTAGACTGAGAAGACACATCTCTCACACACACATTCATGCATACATATTTAAATACAAATCAAATAAATCCTCATCTCAGCTTGGATCCTCAGACACTTCGAGAGTCTCCAAAATGACGATAGCTTTGATTTATCCCCTTTTTTGGTAGTGGAAGGAAGAAAATCAGGCCCACCTCGATTATCTTGTATTTTTCTTCTCATCTCATCTCATCTCATCTAATCTCAGGAAGTTGATGATGATAATGAAGAAGAAGAAAAGAAAGAATTTGATGAGATGCTGAGCATCTAAAAGTGGTCACTGCAAAATCAGCGGCATCAAAACTTGTCACTTTGATTCAATCCAGTTGAAAATGTTTAGTCAAAGTTTGATTTGATGGAAGAGTTTTGTGATGGAGAGAAAAAAACTTATCCAATCGATAGGATCACTTTTTTGGTTTGGGTGTAAAAAAGAATTCTACTTAAACAGCAAAATGTAAATGCAAAAACCCTTTTTTTCTCTCTTCCATCCTTTGATACTACTGAAAAGACATTAATCACCTCGGCCAGGCTTATCCAATGGGTGTAAGAAGATTTGTGTGATCAAAATATCGTATCAGTTCGATGTGGTAATAAAGTTCGTGTTTGTTTAAATAGAGTCAAACACGATGGTTATGGATATAAAATTAGATAATCAAATAGCTTCAAGGATGGAAGAAGCATTAGAGTTGGCTGAGAAAAATGAAAAGTTGGATCATTTTTTCTTCTCACCCACAATGTATGTTGTTTTTATTGGTTATTGGTTCGATTTTGAATTTATATATACATGCATATCACTTGCCGATCATTTACTTATATTGCTACTGTGTTTTTTGAATGCTCATCACTTGATTTGATCAAAGTGTGGCCATTTTATTTGGTTAAACTTGCAAATACCCACTTGATCACTTCATTTGTGGTCTTATTTTGCCATTCAAAGCCTGAAGGGCTATTCAATGATGCGGTCAGCTAAGCTTCACCAATCGGATTGAAAAGAAAATTTTTCTTTTTGTTTCTTACTCATTCGATTTAGTGACCACATTAAGTGTCCAATATCTCATCATTCATTTGAAAAATCAAAAGCTATTAACCATCCTACTTTTTTCACCACCAAATGAACTTTCTACCTGTTTTCTTTCTCTCTTTCTCTTCATTCAGTTCTCATTTCTTCTTCCTTTCTTCTTCCACTCCAAACACGAGTCCGATCAATTCAGCTCAAGTGACCTGAATTAAAATTTGAGTTCGATTGAATTTTCATTGTCATTCACAAAATGATAAACACGATAGGTGTAGATAGTGAAGTTGTATCCTCTCTCTCTCTCTCTCTCTCTCTCTCTCTCTCTAACTATCTTTCTATTTTTCAAGAATAACAGGATTTGCGTGATCGGATTGGGGTCATTTTATCTGCAATGGGCAGCATATTTTGTCCGAAAAAGAGTTGTTGGTCTAAAAGAGTGAACATTGAACACACATACACACACATGATTCAGAAAAAGGTTGTGTGTAAACCGGTTGAATCAAAATGTGTTGGAGTGTTCTTTTATAGATGAAAATTGAATCGAGAGATAGAAAGAAATAAAAGAAAGAAAGAGTAAAGAAAGAGAGAATGAAAGAATAAGATGAAGCAATGGTTGATTCGATTTCAGGAAATATATTTACTTTCATTCATTTTATTAGTCATGAAATCAATAGATGGGAAAATTGTAAACGCTAGATTTGAGAAGAAGAAGCAGAGAGATGATAGAGAGGAGAAAAAAATTAGAGAGAGAGAGATCTATAGACAGAATAAAGGGAGAGCAAGGACCCAATATATCTATAAATTTTTAGCAGCTATGGCAAATGGGTAGCTCTCTCACAGTCATTAAAATTAGTACACTCAAGTTCAACAGTAAGAAAAGGCTCTGGTCAATGGTAAATGATGGTTTGATTGTTATGGTGGAGGGTTTAATAGAGAAGGGTGAAAGGAGTAAAAGGAGTAGAAGGAGTAGGAGGAGGAGGAGGAGAGGGGAGGATGAGGGCTAGAGGAAGGAGATAGTTCAAAATTAATTGAGATTTACACTTCAATGGCAACTTGATTGAGGTTTTCACACGTGAAAAGGGATAAAAAGAACACTAAAATTGATAAGATTGGTCACGATTTGGGAATACGCAAAAACAGTCTTGACAATCGATTATTGGGGATCAAGTTTCAGTTCGTTCCTTGCAAAAGACAGTATCGAACTTCTTTTCATTGTTTTCATTGTGTATGTATATATATATAAAGGACAGGTTTTTTCATTTTTAGACTCCATTTCAACTAGGAACAACCTAGTTTCATTGGAGAGTTGTTTGATGATGATTCAGTATTGATCATCATCATCACTTTCTTTTGGGACAAAAATTGGACCAAAATAATGGGAAAGAGAGAGGACAATAGAGTGATGACCTTTTCCTTTA
Organism: Brevipalpus yothersi; assembly: GCA_003956705.1. Lineage (NCBI taxonomy): Eukaryota > Metazoa > Arthropoda > Arachnida > Trombidiformes > Tenuipalpidae > Brevipalpus > Brevipalpus yothersi. The sequence continues at coordinate 20,235 of QZCP01000169.1, forward strand.
AAGGATGATGATAAAAACAAATATATCCAACAGAGAGAATTTGAACAAAAAATTAAGATAGACTTCAAGGCCTAAAAACAAAAGGTGATTGATATTCTCAAAGTATCCTAATTATCCTTGTTATTCTATGCTCCTCGCCTCAAGGAGTTAAAAAAAACTTGATCCGACAGGGAATGAGCCACAATAAAAGATACATTTGTTGCCTTTTCCTCTGTATGAGATGATAGAATTGATAATTTTTTCTCTTTCAATCCAGCTTGGATTGGGGTCGACCTTGTTTTTATATTACGCATAATATAATATGAGCAAATTTCCTTCCCATCGTGATGAAATAAAAGAATTGTCAGGGGGAGAGAGGGATGGGAGACAAGGTTAAAAGAGGCGTTGAGATTGAAGGCTACGGATGGGCTAAGGTGGGAAGAGTTTGACCATTTGATAGGGTCAAACTATAACCATATCACGATCATTTTTGAGCTAGTCAATGGCTCGGGGTTGGCATTCTCATCAATCAGTGATGAAATAGGAGGAAGTAGACACAAATCCATTGATAAAAATGTCAAGTGAACTCGAGACCGTATCTTGGAGTCCGTTTGATTTGAGGCATTTTCTGTTATACTCTAGGAGATTTGACTCAAAGAGCCAGAAATGTTTGAGCCTTCCATCTTTCTCGATGATTTCCATTTCCATGGTGAATCTTGCAACGAAGATCAACGGAAAGAAAAACAGAGATGTTGGACAACCAGAAGACCAAAAAGGAGAGAGAAAACTTTCCCACCAACCACCAGAAGTGGGTTAGAATGATTCCAATCAAGAAGCGGTGAGAGATTACGAGGGAGGACTTGATTTGACTGAATTGGATGTGGAATAGGAATCAATGCGCTACTACACTTCACACATACACACATTAATTCGAAATGTGATCAGTTTGAAGGCTAAAATGATAAATTAGTCGAAGATAGATTCTTGTGAGGAGAATAGTCTCTGTGAGAAGAGGAAGAGAGTCCAAAGTAAATTTTTCCTGTATCAACACTACGAGACAGAGAAGAAGAATAATCGATGAGGTACGTTGATGGCGTTCCTTTATCATGATCCAAAACATCAGTTGATTCGGTGAAAGGAGATAGAAGAGTGGATAAACTTTAATCGCGTACATCCAAATAAATACTCTGGAAACCAACTCCTTTTGACTCTTCGATTGTCCTGACTGGACTAACATCATTGGAATCTGGCGTCCGTGATCCATCTGAGTCGGGAAAAGACGGCTTGTTTCCCTGAGCTTTGCGTGTTCGACTCATTATTGCTTCCACTCTCTTATTAGTCGGAACAATGAGCAAGAAAAAAGAAGAGAAAAAACATTAGAATGGATAAAATATGAGTGTTGTTCATTCGATTTGGTGGTGATAGTAATGAAATGCATAAAGTAAATTGCTTGAAGTGTCGTGGATATCGCTGATTGACTGAAAACGCTCGAAGAATAAGAGAGGAAAGTAGAAACGGAACAATCTGAAGATCTGGGTAAACAAGGATCTGAAAGCAATATTCGAGACGTTCGTCAACGAATGAGAAAAATGATGGTGCTGGGCTAGTCGCCTTCGACATACCTCGACATAATCGAGATGTCAAGTACAAGGATGTATGCGACTTGAGTTGGGCACGGTTTTGGCCGCAATCATATGATGTTAACGAGTGTTATCAGGTTCTCATTCGTTTCCTACAATCCATCTATCTACTCCTTTCTCATCTTCATCAGATCCTGTCCATGAGCGTGATCAACCCGAAGGCAGGAAACGACTTTGGTGATCGAGATCAAAAATTTTCAATAAATGTGAGCAGAAAGAATAAATGGGAATATAAACAGTTTGATAGTATCGAACGATTTTCATGAGGAGAGACTTGAGAAAATTGCTAATCAAATCATCCATCTTTTTTGGAAGAGAAACTAGCGGAACGTAGTTTGAATTTTTTTTTTCTGATTACATGATTCCTAGGGAAGCTTAACTTCCGATGAGCTGAAAGAAGAAATGAGGAAATCGAGTTGTAAATACATACTCCATGAAAGAAAGAAAGAGGGAGACAGGAAGAAAGAGCACGAAACTGATCGGATAGGATCGATCATATCACCCATGGAAAATTTTTGAATAGAATAATTTCTACCATTCAAGTATGCTTACACACGCTTGAAGGCTTAAAAAGAGGAGGAACACTATTTTCTTCAATTTAAATACAGCATGTATTTCTCTCTATCTCAGTCCAATAGTATAAAAGCGTGAAAAGGGTGCAACGGGAAACCAGGTCGAACATGCACTCTAAATTGAGTAAGTTTGGACCAAGAAGATGGTGAGAGGAATGTATTTCGTGCTTTTTTTGTCCCTCAACTTCTCGTTGTCCGATCAGTAGCCTACCAACAGTCATTCTCTACAAAAAAGATTCTGGAGAGAGAGAGAGAGAGAATAAAATGATTCACTCAATCACACACCCTACACACAAGATGATTGCAGTACCTTCCAAATGGCTAGCGAATTAAGAAAAAGAAGAAGAGCCAGAAAGAGAGTGTATAAATCGGCAACAGGATGATCAATTTCGGCCTGACCAGTAAAAAAAAACTTCAACATGAGCTAGAAACGGTATGAATGATCATGTATCTGAATGGATGATAGCAAAAGTACGCTCACTCATACACACATACCCATAAGTCACGGCCTGGCTTAGAAATTTATACTGATCGAAGATGATGGTAAATTAACCAGATCCATCTTTCATTGAGGATGAGTATGTTAATGGAAAAATGAGAAGAGGGAAATCTGAAGGAGGTTATAAGGGAATATAGTAGTAGTACTTCTCTCTCTCTCTCTCTCTCTCTCTCTCTCTCTCTCTCTCTCTCTCTCTCTCTCTCTCTCTTTCATCCCTTCACATGAGAACTACAAAACCACGTGCTCATCAAGCTCGCACAAAAATGAATGATCCCCGGGGAACCAGATTAAGTTACCATGGCTCGAGTTAGTTTCTCTCTTTCAATCTTGATCTTTTCTCTCTCTCTCTCACCTCTTTCCAGGTGATATTCAACTATTGATCAGAAAGATCATCATCAAGCAAACCTATCCTACATTAATCATGCAAGTAATTGAGGTGATGAGATGTTATTTTGTGGGAGAATCAGTTTGAGGCACAAGATTAATCTGATAAATTCACAACATGAAGTAAAAAGATTTTCTCTACGTCTTATCAGTGTCCATCAGATTGCTGGAAATATCCTAAGAGTAAATTCAATGATGATCACCAAGTAATGGTTCCTATAAGCACCTTGCTGAAGTGATTGGTAAGTGGAGCAAAAAATTTCAAGAACTCACGTCCTGAACCATGGGAATACAGAATCACTGTCTCGGATATTCTCATTTCTCTCTGATCCTCGTTGAGAAGTTAATTTTGGGACAGCTTAAATTAACACTTATTAATTGATTTATAGGCCCATGCTAATCATTGAGGAAGAGGATGGTGGTGAGAATGGTATCTAAAATTTGATAGAGTTAAGGAGCGAGAGCTCTTGCTAGCAGCAACAAGTGCCGATCAAAAGTGTAGCCATAAAAACTGACCAGCAGTCAGAGGTTAAGTGTAAAAATAAAAGTTGATAAGGACTAAAAAAAAGTATTAAGAAAAACGGGAATATCTAATATTCATGATGCATCTATGTGGAGTCAATATTGATTGGAGGGTTAAAAGAAGGAGGGAATAAAAATCATTAAAAGAAGCATCAAAAATATGAACTTATCATGGATGCACTCCCTTATACATATATATGCATGTATGGAAAAAGTTTACTTCCCATGAGCCCATCCTGGAGGAGAGCTTAAAGATAGAGAGAGAAAGAGAATTGGAATCTCTTCTAATAAGAAGCTCATTTGCTTGAACAAATGCGAAAGTTGAGGTGTTTATCATAATTTTTTCTACAAGAAAACGTGATAGCAGCGTTCATATTAATCAGTAAAAGCGTATCGACTTGCACAAGCAAGTTGACAGTGAACAAGATCAGGCTAAGGAAGGAGTGGAAAACAAAACAGATTCATCAGCCGACAGGCATTTTCTCAACTTGAAACACTAGATAGATAATAATGTTTAGCCAATCTCCTTGTATGACGGAGAGAGAGATTAAAATGTATGTAGTGCTTTTCATAATCATTGAGCCAAATAAACTCTCTTTTTCCTACTTGAATGGAGAAATTGAGTTTGTTCAGTTCAATGATTATCATCATCATCACCATCATCAATTGAATTCACGACAGCTTCAGAGGATGAAAATGATGAGTATGAAAATACGTCACAGACGTTGGAGGAGAGAGGAGTGTGGCGAGAGGAATTTTTCCATCTCAAAGATGTGAGAAAGCCATCAAAGAATGAGGAACATGTCTGGGAAAAGCTCATAAAAAATCAACAACAACAACAACAACACAACCAAAAGATATGAGAGTTCAGAGGCACTGAACGGGACAAATGAGTAGTGTGGGCAGAGTATATGACCCGTAGTAGGCTTATTAATGAATGTTATCACCCTTGTTCTCAATGCGTTTTGACAATCTAAAAAAGGGAGAGAGAGAAAGAGACTCGGTATGAGGCTTAGTCCACTCTATACGTATAATATTTTGGCTACTACCACTACTACTAATACATGAACAACGATCCCGATGAAGCCTTTAAAAAAGCTTAGGAAGTGGAAAGTTCAATTTTCAAAAAGCCTTTTGCTGACTGATATATACCCATGATAAATTGTAAAACAATCCAGCTGAGAAGGAACCATCTCGATCTTTTTTTCTCTTATTGTCTGTATGAGTGAATTCAAAGAGTGCAATGATAATGATAGCTTCCCGCATTCTTACTTGACTATACAGAAGTGGAATAAGAATATTTAGAAGGACGATTGAAAAGAGGGTGAAAAATGATTGCGAACATGATTCGTCGATTGTTATAGCTGCAAGTTGATCTCCAGCTATCAATCATCTTACGGTTTCAGATTATCTGATTAGCATCCAACAGCAGCATGCCAACTTTCGAGTATTGATAGACTTCTTTTAGATTTCGGCAACATTGACCTAACGATCAAGCAAAATGGCCCATTGAACAGTTTTCGATGTAGCAATTCAGCAATAAAGTGGCTTTGCGTGTGTATTAAAATTATACAGTCAGACCAACCCACTATTCTACAACAAGAAATATCTGCATTGAAACATCCGACTCAATCCACAAGTAGCAACGAATTAACCATCTTCCTACTGAATAATCTGTCTGGAATATCTAATCTGAGTGTGGACTGGAACGTGTGAGGGCACGAAAACGCAATAATGACAAGATACAAAAACAAGAGAGAGGAGAAGATAGAGGAGGCAAGTTTGTGTGTATGGAGCCAGAGCTACGATGCCTCGAGGGAAAAATTTAGAAATCAAGTATGGATTAACTCTAGAATATATATATGTATAGTGAGGCGCAAATCTAATGCTCATCTGATAAGAGTGAGATGAAGTGTGAATTCAGGAAAGAAATCTGACAAATAAAGAAAAATTGATAGATTTGCCCGCAAGAATCATTGAACCCTTGAAATATTGCCAGAAAGAGAGCATTTTTGGCAGGATTCAAAAATACTGAAGAGACTGTATATAACATGTCTTTCTCTCTCCAAATAAAAGAGAAGACAGGAGGGAAGTAGTGGTGAGCAGTTTCAGTCAACCATCTGATACATACACCAAGCACCGCTACTAAGGAAATGAGCGATGCCTAACTTCGGTAATGCCAGCCCACTTTTGCATAGAAAAGTTACACCAGCACATTGAAAATAAATGATTATGATAGAGAGAGAGAGAGAGTAAAATCTTAGCATGTAAAGGAAGATCATTCACAGCGGATGCATCAATTCCATAGGAGCATTACCTTTTTCCTTAGCATTCTCTCTTCCTCATCTTTACGTAGTCGTTCTTGAATTCCCCTTTCTATTTCTTCTTTAGCTCGTGCTTCTTGCGCTTCTCGTTCCGCTTTGATGAGAGCTGCTTCTTGTTCTCTCCGATGTCTTTCCTCTTCTTCACGTTTCCTAAGCTCTTGCTGCCGGATGAGAAAGAAAAAACAAGTGATTATGGGTTATAAGATACTTGAGGTAAATAAAGACAGACAATCAAGGTGGTAGTGTGATATTTTCAAACAAACTTGACGAAGAGCACATCAAGAGCATCTAATTCATGAACAAAAAGAGATCCACAATTAGGTGAGAGTTGATGAAGGATATCTCATCAAAATCTATATGTCGTTACAAGTAAAATTGATAGGTCTCTATTTCGAATGCCGTGATTGACAGTTTATCAGCCAGCCACTAAGATGCCATATTTGAAGCTGTATATAAACAGAAGCTTTTCACATCTCTCTCTCTCTCTCTCTCTCTCTCTCTCTCTCTCTCTCTCTCTCTCTCTCTCTTCTTTTTCACTTCTCAACTGCTTATAAGCTCCAACTCGTAAGTTTTCACGCTTTACTACTCTCTACTCTCATTCCAAAGTTGGATGGGATCAACAGAAGTGTTTCTGTCGAGAGAGTGGAAAAAAGTATGAAAATAAACCCGGTCAAGATGTTGTGGGAGTCAAGAGACAACCACATGTGCAATCCATACACAATCTGTAGTCATTCTTACTGCAAGAACATACACCATACAGGACATATTGACGGCTTGTGTTGAGATAGGAATTTTATGAGTAAAAGAAATTTTTCTCTCCTTTTTGATTACAATATTTCAGTTTCATTGATGCTCATCAACACATTGTACACTTACCATTGCATCATGAAGTTTCTGTTCTTGGAAAAGTCGATGTTCTTCAGCAAGTCTAATCTGTTCAGCTTCTTCTTCTTGGCGTTGCTTTTCCTCTCTTCGTCTTTGCTCTTCTTCAACTCGTAAACGCTCCTGTTCAGCTTTTCTTGCTTCCTCTTCTTGACGTTTTTGAGCTTCTCGTTCAGCTTGCTCTCTGGCCAACTGTAAAGAAAAACGGAAAAGAAAACAAATGACAGTTGAGAAGAAAAGTTGAGAAAATTTTTTCATTCGATTTATTCTTTCAACTGTAACTCTAAGATACCGAAGATGATATTCAAGGCTGATTAGGCTATTCTGAGTACAAGAATCTCAATATACATATATATCATCTTGAAATAAGTTTGTGTGTTGTTTCTTTTCTCTCAGTGAAAATGATAGACTACAGAATGGTGGAAAGATAGCGAACTAATTGATGACTTCTGTTGGAAATTTAAAAAAAGGAACGGTACAAACTGTAGCTCCTCAAAATATGCTTGCATTCATTCGATTTGGTAAACTTAAGTATGCAAATTCGGGCTCATTCCATCATGATGATAAACATGGAAGAGAAAGCCATGAAAGGTGAGATACGGTGGAGGAACTGATATACATGTATCTTTCTCTCTCTCTCTCAACATGCATTCATTTTACGCTTCAAAATGTGATGAATGGAGAAGCGGTTTTCCTGATCAAGCTTTGGATTCCCACTCTCTCTTCACGATTCAAGGGTGAAGTCCATTATCTCCGAATAAAGAGAAAATTAGACCGAGCAGCGAAGTGTCATATCTGATAAACCTTGAAATAATAAGCATGCCCAAAAATGATGAACACATATACACCGAGTATAAAGTATATGCATATGAATCAAGTTAGAAATGATATTATAATTACCCTTCTTTTTTCCGCCAAGATTCGCTTGTACTCCTCCTCACTTGTAATCTTTTTGGAGCTGGAACTGGTGCTACTAACCAAGCTGCTTGAGCCACTGGTTAAACTTCCCTGATTTAAACTAGTTTCACTTTCTACTCCATTTTGGCTTCCACCACCTACATTGTTACAACCTATATTCTGGTGTCCATTACAACTGCTAGATGATTCATTCATATTTTCTTTATTTGCACCAATTGTGTGTGCTTGTCGATTATGTGATGAAGGAACAAGTGATGGAGATGAGGATGATGTTTTAGAATGAGACTGTTTAGCTCTTTCTGAGGTCGAATTCTTACTAACACTGTAACACTCATTTGGTCCTGCTTTGGATGAGGCCGCAGCGGAAGAGGAAGATGAGGAAATTGGACTAACTGTGCCCGATCCTGAACACTTATTATTATTATCGCTATGTTGTTGATGCTGCTGTTGTTGTTGAAGATAGATCTTAGCAGATCGACGAGCTGCAGCGGCCGCTTTAACATGAGCTGGTTTTCGTGGAGGCACAGGTTTAGCTTGGTTTTCATAAGATCTATTTGAACTATCACTGCCTTGATCATTTGAAACATCAGTACCTCTTATCGGACGACGGTTAGTTGATCCAGCAGATCGAGCTCGATTTGGCCGTAAAACAGTGGCGGTTGATGGTGTAGTGGGTGTGATTGGCGATCTTAGTGAATTTGACTGGCTTAAAACACTTTTAGCATCAGGGAAAACTCCTCCGATACTGACTGGACGCGGCCTCCTGGCCGTTGTTCGTCGTCTACAAACGCCTACTGAAGATGTTGTAGATTGATCTGATGTACCAGACACTGATGTTGGCCTACTTGAGTTTGTTATAACAGCAGTACGAGGAGTTGATGTGACCGACGAAGCAGCAGCGGCAACTGTGGTAATGAGAGAAGGAAACATTATTTTAGGAGGCTCAAGACGATAAATTTTCATTAAGAAAGAGATAAAATCAAAGATATGGGGGAGATTTGAAAGGTTGATAAAAATGATTTAATAAAAGAGGGAAGAAAAGAAAGAAAGAAAGAGAGAGAGAAAACAAAGGTGACGATCAAGATTGATCAAAATTTGGTAATATTTCCAGAATATCATGCCTGCTTTCAGTTTCAAATTGAGCTACATTTTTTTGTGCATCTTAAAAATCAAATCAGGTATCTGAGTAACATTGAATCAAAGATTTCTGTTTCAAGAACGAAAGAAAAAAGAAAAAATAAATGGTCTTTTGAGCACCAATTGAGTCTTCAACAAGAATGAAGCTCTAGAGGAGGCTCATGAAAAAGTTGATCCCTAAGTGCAAAAAGAAGAATAAAGATCAAGCCAAGAATCACTTCTGAATTGGTTAATGGTTCATGGATAAGGTTATCCATCAATTGAGCTTTCCATTTTCGGAGATCGTCCTCCGAAGAAGTGAAGAAGGCACGCTGGAATCAAGCGAACCAGACTAAAAAGGCCGAGGTGAGTAATAAAAAGAATAAGAGAGAGGGAGAGAGAGCATCAACAAATGATGCAATCATGCTAATTTTCTTAACTATTGTAGAATGAGAGCAGGAAGTAGGAGTTTGGATGTTAGGATCATCGCTTCCATCGTGATCACCAGTTAGTTATGAAGCTACAGATCTTTTCAATCAAGTCAAATCATTCATTGTATCTGTTGGCGTGTGTGATGAACAAATGCTGATAAGGTTTCAAGGAGAGAGAAGAGTATGTGTATGTGTGTGTGTGAGCAAGCGAAATGATGAGATCAGCTATAAGGTTCAACGAAACTCGATAATAAATGTATATGTATCGAAATCATTGGACAATTTTCAAGGCACGCTTCCAGATAACAATCCAAAGGGCATTGATGTTGTTGGATGATGAGAAAGAATTGAATAATTTGGTTTCATCTGTGTTCGGAACCTGCGTTATACTAGCAAATATGGCGACAAGCTATCTAGATCATCAACATCAAATCATCATCAAATAATTGCACAGAGAGAGGAAGATGAATAGGTGGTACATAATACAGAGTGGAAAGAGAGAAAGAGAGAGAGAGAGTGTGTGTGAAAGAATGGAAAAAACTCGATTGATCAAGTGTAATCGGTGATCATAGTTTGGCTTGAAAAAAAGAGGAGTGGATAAAGAGAGATGAAAAAAGAAGAGCAGCAGGAAGAACTGAAAGTTGATTATCAAAGATGATTAAGAAAAAACTGGAAATAAAAAAAAAACGTACCAGAATTTCTTAACCGGAGAGATTCTTCCAGATAGCGTTGTCTTGGCTTAGCAAGTTGATCTAATCGTGACATGCTTACTGCTCTTCTTGGCCCATTTTTGTTGATAAAATTTTCCTTACAACTATCGGTACTCATCATGGATTCACTTAACTTATATCCACTTGAATCTTTACTTCGATTGGCAAGAGAATATGATGAAGCACGTGATGACAACATACACTCTCGTGGAGTGACTGGGACTAGTTCCGGATGCCGTTTACGTGCTGTAGATACACAGTACATACTCTGGGTCATAAGATTATCCATTGGAGAAACCTGTAATAAAATAATCAACAATAACAACAAGACAATCAACAACACAATCTGTCAGTAACAACTTGAGAGAGAGAGAAAGAGAAAACACAAATTTTAAATAGAGGCTTATTTTATAATTATGTATACTCTTGCTTGACCCCCGAAAAAGAGAAAAATAAAAGGGTATATATATTTATATACAAGGTAAAAGATTAATTGACTAATAATCTTTCATACTAATCAAGTGATGAGGACAACTTAGTGGCAGGTAAAGAAGGATAATGATCATCATAAGGTAAATAATAGGGGGAAGAGAGAAAGAGAAAGAGAGAGGCAATGAGAAAGAGAGGAAGAAAGAGGGAAAGAGAAAAAGAAAGAGAGAAAGAGATAGGACAGGTAAAAGAGAGAGAGAATGGATAATGTTTTTAGATCACACTTATTTTTCCACTACTGCTGCTCTCTATCTGAATACATGGACATCATGTTCGAAAGTTCGAACATTATTATCATGAATATATCTTTTTTTCCGGGTTAAATTATCATCATCATCACTAATATGTGTGAGTCTACATGAGGGTAGAATGAAGAGATAGAGAGAGAGATAGAGAGAGAGAGAGAGAGAGAGAGAGAGAGAGAGAGAGAGAGAGAGAGAGAGAGAGAGAGAG
>QZCP01000169.1:31201-46220 GCA_003956705.1 Brevipalpus yothersi
GAGAGAGAGAGAGAGAGAGAGAGAGAGAGAGAGAGAGAGAGAGAGATAGAGTTAGAGATAGAGAGAAAAAAATTCCAGGATTACAGTTAGATAGAATGTAACTACTATCGATGATTTCGTATCATTGCGGAGGCCTCAATAGATAGATATGATATTGGTCAAAGTTGATAAAGAGGATGCTCTTCCTTCCGAAAGTAAGAAAAGGTGAAGAAGGAAAAGGACCAAATAAGTAAGTATGGTATGAGTGTGTATGTGTTTGGCTGAATTCCTTCTTGCCGGTCTCTCCTTCTCTTTCTTTTGGGGGTGAAGAAATATGATACGAAATCAGATAGTAGCGGAAAGCATGCGATGAAGTAAAAAGAAAGAAGAAGAAAAAAAAAGAAATGCGATCAAGGTGTACAGCTACAGTTAATTCAAATTCAGATCGATTAATGTATGGATATAATCATTAACAACAGTGACCAATCGAGCATTTTGTACCTGATCACGAAGTCCTACATTAGAAGATGAGCGACCACGATGATTGTGGGGGCTATTAAAATGATAATGTTGATTAAGGTGATGATGGTGATGATGATGAGTAAGAGAATTATCTTTTTCGAGTGGCAAATCTGTTCCAAAAGGTGGTATCACTAAACTTTTATGCATAGAGATCACTGGCACATGTTGTTGGTATTGATAATGAATATCCCTAACACTCGAACCACCGCCACCATTACTGGTATGATGTTGTTGATGGTGTAATTGATTAATATTATCTTCTTCCTCGAGAGATGGGCTAACACCCAAGCCACCACTCTCAAGGTCCCCTTCACACATTAATCCATAGGAAGACATGGCTACTTTTATTTTCACACACAGCCAACACACACAATCACAATCACAATATGAGGCTATATATATTCACACAGACAAACGAGATGTGTCCGATTGATCAACACACACCCGATAAGTACACCTTTACTCACGACAATTTAAATGCTAACTGATGAAAGTTTCAAAACACAACTTGATGGTATGGAATCAATATCATGAGAAGTTCTGATTCAGAATATATATTTCGGAACATATACTAAACACGTTTACTCTCTCTCTCTTTCATGAAAAAGTGAGCACTTTTAAACCAGTTCGAAGCTCGATTGCCTTTTCGGAGCTCAACCAGAGTGTCTCCGATTGTGGTACCATCTGATGTTCTATAATCATACTGTATTTCATCATGTAAAAGAAGGAAAAAGGTTTTCCTTTTCAGGGAAAACTCCCTTCAATTTTGATAGTGGAAAAATTTTTCTTTGCCCACATTCAATTTATCAACTCGAGATATGGGATGATTTTTGAGTACAATGATGATGAGATTTGAGAGGAGATCGATCTATGGAGATGAGAGTTCTCTATTTTTTCGCTTCTCTGATCACAGATGCTGGAGGTGATGATTGAGTTTAGTGAAAACTTTTTGTTTCACGAGGAGCGAAATTTTGCCAACCAAAAGAATAATTACTGTGTAGCGTGTAAATCAAGATAATTCATGTGCATTGGATAGGAAAATAGTTGATCTCGTGCTTTTTTTTGGCTCTCTCTAAACATCATCATCCACATGATATTGAAACAGTATTCTCTTCCCATCTTTTTTTTCCGCTACACTCATCGTTCAATGAATATGAGCATGTGAGTCTATGTTGAAACTTTCTTTCTCTCTCTTTTTTTGGCTCGTGAAAAGTGTACATGACATAAAAAAATACTTGAATTTGAAATTATTTTTTGATTAGTTTCCAATTATTACCTCATTTTTGACCAATTAAAGTATTCAATTTTTCTCCTCCTCCATTTCTTTCCCTCTATATACGATTTTATCCACCAATTGTTTAGCTTTGGGGAATTTGTACACATTTTGTCAATTCAGAAAGCTTTTTAATTTCCCTATTTTGTATATCAAAATTATCAGAGGCACGCCACGTGCCATAAATGACTTTGAGTTTTGGCCACTCTTGGTCAGTGATCGCATACCACGCTGTGTCTCGGTTTCGAGATTTGTATATCGTTGATTGTCGAAAAGTGCCTTCATAAGAGAATCCAAATTTTTGAGCTGCCCGTCTTGAACGCTCATTTAGAGCATCACATTTCCACTCTAGACGTCTATATCCCGATTCAAAGGCCCATTCAATCATTAGCATTAGGGCTTCTGTGCCACTACGCGTTCGTTGCAATATCGGTGACAAATGAAGGTGACCAATTTCAATGCACCCTACATTGGGCTTAATTCGCAAATAACTAGCCATTCCAGCAGATCCCTCGGACCCTGAGAGTGTGTAGAATTTTGGGTCCTCTCCAAAACACAAGTTTTTGGCCCAATTAATAAATTCAGATTCTCCAGAGAAAGGTCCATATGGCAAGTAGGTCCAATCTTGGCCAGTTGTATCTTTTGAGAACGCTTCGTAAAGAGCAGATAAATGTGAATTATCTATTCGTTCCACCGTAGCACAAGAACTTTTTAAGGTCGAAAAGTTGGGATGTGGAGGAATTTGGAAATTTCGAATGGCTCGACCAATTGGTTGTCCCAATTTATTGAATATTTGATCCATGAACCACCTGATCAATGTAATGTTTCATCATAAGTTGGATGTCCAATGAAAATAGCAAGCGCTAGAGCTGTACAGCTTCACTTACCACAATTTGAATGTGAGGTGATGATGATTTCAAAGTTTTAAAATACAAGTTTATGGTCTGGAATCAATACCGTTGGAACATGTATTGGAAATTTTTTCCGTTCTTCGCTGAAAAATGCTCACTTTCGAAAAAATCAAGCTCAATACAAGAATCACCTTTCCAGAGGCTCAACCAAAAAGGCCCATATAGAAGTACCATCTGATGTCCTATGATCACACTGCATTCCATCATGCAAGATTAAATAATGGAAGAGGGAATATTTCCTATTCACTTTTGAAACTTAGAGAGCTCCTTTCAATTTTGACTATAATATTTGGAAAAATTTTTCGTCTGCATTCAATTTCATTTCATTTTGTCATCAAGATGGGATAATTTTTGTGTACGATGATAAGATTTGAGAGGAGATCAATCTATGAAGATGAGAGATGAGTTCTCTTCTTATTTTTCTCAGATGCTGGGTGATGATCGAGTTTTGTAAAAATTTTTATTTCATGAGGAGAAGTTTTGCCAAACAAATAATTACTGTGTAGCGTGTAAATCGAGATAATTCATGTGCATTGGATAGGAAAATAGTTGATCTCGTGCTTTTTTCAGCTCTCCTAAGACATCATTCACATGATATTGAAACAGTATTCTCTCTCTTTTTCCTTTTTCTCTTTCTCTCTCTCTCTCTACATTCATCGTTCTGTGAATATGAACGCATGTGAGTCGATGTTAGAACTCTCTTTCTCTTTCTTTCCAAGTTGCACAATAGACAGAATCCGTTCAAGATCAGCTGATCTGAGTATTCAGAACTCTAGAAGCCAGAGTCAGAAGCCAAAAGAATTGGCTTAAGAAAAATAACAAATATTTATATTCTTCTTTTGGCTGCCAAGCAAACCAGTTTAAATAAATTGCCCAGCATTCAGTGTAATCTTCAACCTTCAACCTCTGAATGAAAATCTGTGTTACTTTTCTCTTAATTCTCAAATACTTATCAGAGCATCATCATCAGCTTCCATTTGATTTCCATTAAACATTTTTTCTCTCTCTCTATCTCACTTTTATCACTGGTGAAACTGGTCGAGAAGAGAGTGTAGAAAAATTTTTATCACTATCATTTTTTCTCTCCCCATCATTTTTCCGTTCCTCTTCGCTCCAACCTAAGCTCTGCCATGAATAAATGTACAAAATTATTACAAATCATTTGTGCATCGTGAATTGTTGATGCAACAACAACAACAATAACAGCGTTCTCTTCACCACCAAAATCGTATAGTAAGTATCTGATTGTGTGTAAGATTTTTGTGAAAAAGAAGAAAGTTCATTGAAGAAAATTATCTTGTGTGAAAAAAGAAAGAAGAAGGATTGGCTCCAGAAAGAGACAAGATTGAGGGAAAGTTGCGGAAGAAGGAAGAGAGAGAAAGTCTCTCTCTTTTGGAAAAGAGTTTAAATGGTTAAGAATCATTGGACTCAGTATAGAAAGTCGCTGTAATAGTGTTGAGAAACAGGATCTTTTTCTGAACCAGCAAAATACCGATGCTGTTCCCGGGTTGATGAGAGAGAGATGAAGAGAGAGAGAAAGAGTAGCGGTTTTCTCTCTCTCTCTCTCTCTCTCTTCATCATGCCTCTTGGTTCTTGAATCTTTTTTTCAGTCAGAAAAGATCGACCGATTGATGAGGAATAGAGAGAGAGAGAGGCCAACTGAGGGAAGACTTTTCATTTCTATTACTCTTTTGCTAGTGAAAAGTGTACATTACATGTAAAAATACTTGGATTTGAAATTATTTTTTGATTAGTTCTCAATCATCACCTCATTTTTGACCGACAAAAGTATTCAATTTTGCTTCTTCTCTATTTTTTCTTCCTTTTTTACAACCACAATTGGCTGGAAATTATTATTATCATCATCTGCCAACCTCTATCGACATCATCAAGAATCGTATTTATATTTATCGTTTCATCATCGCATCGTCATTTGACTGGTGAAATTTGTTTTGTCATTTATCAGACAATAATATATTATACAACAACAACTACTACTACTACTACACACTGGTGTGACATAGGCAAATCTATTTATTCGATTTGCAATTTCATCAATTCATCACTTTTTTCGAAAGAAAACACAATCTCTTTTGCTCTCTATTGATTCACTACGAATCCTTCCATCATTTTGATCATTTTGATGATACGTATTCGATTTCATAATCCCGAGAATTTTGTGTTCATTGTTTTTCCTCCTGAATAGCGTAATCATTCAATTTATTTCGTCATCAGAGGAAGAGAGAGAGAATCCCAATCGAACACAATCGTCATCATCGATCACTGATCGATTTTCCTTATTGATCCTGAATTATCTATCCAGCGTGAATATTTTTTTGGAACAATTCTCGATATCTACATCATCATAATCATAGTTTCCATTTTCTGGTCAGTGTATGTGTCCATACTTATCTGATTGATGATCATCATGTCATTATTTGTCAAATCAACTGGATTTACACTTCCATGTAACGGTTATCCAATGGAAGAAACAAGTACTGGTAGTAACGGTTTATTGAAAACTGTTCTTCGTTTACTTTCACACTACACTGATTGCTCGGATGATGATCACTTGTCTCGTGGAATGAAGAATAATGACCATAATTCCCAATGTAATATCTTTGATCATTTGGCTGAAGGTAAGTTAATATCTGATTACCTTGAGAGGGAATTATTTTTTGCTCTCTCATTTTGAAAAGCTTGATTTCTGAGGTCACTATTTTTCATGGTCAATCGTAAGTGTCTAAAAAGTTGACTGTCATTAGCTTTGTTGATGATTTAAAGAGAAAGAAAGAGAGAGAAATAGGAGGAGAGAGAGGAAGAGAGGAAGAGAGAGAAGATGATGAAGAAGAAGAGAGGTCAAATTGATTTCTTCCTCATCTAATCTTGTTTTATCGGTAGTGAGAGGGTTATTTAATTTCCTGATTTTTTTCGGAAGCATGTTGTCTGGATCATCATCATGTCTGACCTTGCTGAATCAGTGAGATGGAGAGAGAGAAACTTTTCATCTTCATCTAATTTTTAACACTCTTCCTCATCAACATGTAGATTTGAATTTATCGATCGAATGGATTTAAGATGAGATTTTTTGGGGTTTTATAACTGAATTCAGGAATTACCTTTCGCTAGATGATATTACACTCTCTCGTTCTGGGCATACCACACATACACATAGTTTTTGGGAGAAAAAATTCTCAAACCCTATCCTCAGGCAATCATAGTTGAATGAATCGAGTTGAATGAGTATCACGTATAAGTGCAATTTATGTATCATCATCATAATACACTTCTTGGAGCCATTATTCTTAGCCTCACACATAGCATGCACAATCAATTGCCAGTCAATGACCAACCTATGAAAACAAACGAGTTTTTCGATTATCATTTCTCAAGCCAATGATCTGTTGATTCTAGACATTATTTCTAAATTATCATGTATGTAGTCATCAATCGATTTTCTCTCTCTATCTGGCCCATGATGATCAATTTCAAGTTGATGATTCTTTTCTCACTTGTTTCTCAGTCAGCTGTTGATCTCTGAGATTTCCAATTTCTGGAACTTTCAATCATTCCAATAATTTGATTTTTTTTCAGTCAATTTTCTTTCCTTGAACAAAGATTTTCCCCATAAATTTCATTTGATTAATATCCGAATGGATACAGTTCAGAAGTGGCTTCTCCTTTTGATCAAATGACCGCCGTTTGATATCAATTTATATTCAAATTGTCCAAATTTCCCTCATCAGTTAACCCTTTGAATGGAACTATGGAAGGAAGAATTTTCCCATGTCGCTTTTCTGAATGATGAAGTGACATATTTAAGTGTTGCTTCTATTATCTTTCAGCATAACAAGTTTCTCTTCCATCTCATTATGCAATCATTTCACTCTATTATGAGTTAGATTTATTCTCTTTTTCGGCACGTTCTTTTAAACTTTTTCTCTGATATCATGTTGGAAAAGATTACATGCTGTGTACTGTCTTGGTGGTTGACTGGTTACTCTGTAGAAAAGCCCTCGAATCACGCCATTCTAGTCACAACATGGAAGAATTCAGGGTCTCTCGATGAAGCCATAAGATTTTTGATATTCACATCACTTGGCTGGATATGCTTTTCTAGTAAAAATCGATTAGTTGTTGAGAATTTGTTAGATTTTTAATGTCGCTTTCCAATATTCAAAAAGAACAACTCATGGCCAGACCTCTTGGCTTTTTCCTTTTCTAGTGATTTGTTCAACTGGTTGAAACATTTAAAGTTATCTTTTTCGAGATTATTTCCCTTCCATGAGCGAGAGGAAAGCTCTTCAAGATTTTAGTTTGATTTTCTAAATATTAAAGAGAACTTATGATTCTGGACCGGCATTTCGAAACTCTGGCTTGTTGATAACTGTTGATATTATCTGAGTGGTAAAATCAAAAAATTCTCCTTTTGACGGCAACAGAATGAATTTTTCCCCAATCATTTTAATTGAATCAAGGTTTAGCAATCAATTTTGATATAACAGGTTCATTGGTAAATCAAGTTGTACACAATAGGGGGAAACTATTGTTATTACTTCGATCAATATACAGGTAGGACCTTTGAGGGTAGATAATAACAATAAACCAGGAAATAAAGTTTCCTCTGATGCTCTTGACCAAGTTTTAACATTATAATTCGATTTCAAAGCTATTTTGTCCTCCAATTATAGCTGAATAAATTTCTTGGATTAGTCTTTTTCTCAGCCAAGAGAAGTCTTATATCCAGGAAGTTATCAATAAATTTAGATATTCTCATGAGGGAATGGAATCTATCGTAATTATTTCTAGTGTTGTGATGGTAGAGTGAGGAGAAATGAATTTTAGTCTTCTCAATGTCCAAATTAATCGAATGATCATGTCTGGTCAATGAGCTCAAGAAGCATGTAAGCCAATGTTCAGAAACCAATTTTATATCAGCTCATGCTGATTCTTAGCACAATGTATGTGCTGAATACTAATAAGTTTCACAGGCTCAACCAATTCGTTTTACATCCACATCATGAGCCACACTTCTTAGCCTCTTCCTTTGTGAGTGTAGTGTAGTTCATTTCCTAGTATACCTCAAAGTTTTTGGGTAAATCCCTGACCTAGTTCCTGAATTCGGACCAGAGAGAGCCCCATCCTGGGTAGAACATAATTCATCCAGGCTATTATGTTCTCTATCCCTCTCTTCTCAGAATTCTCTCCACCCTTTTGTGAAGAGCATTATTTTCTCAACGTGAAGTGGAAACCTTGAAGTTGGAGTATTTCTCCATGGCTATAAACATCCGATACATGGCCGTGTATTCTCGACAAGTTTTTTCTTACCAAAGTTACTCAAAATGAGCCATGAAACGAAATGCAAATAATATTTACCTAAGTTCAAGCACATTTTAGCCTTATAAAGAAAGAAAGGAAGAGAGAAAGAGTATTCCTTGCCGACAGGAAGGCCTTGCTTCGGATCTTATTGCACAATTTGATCTTGATGGAGAAAGCGTGTTTCTTACCCAAGAATAAATTCAAATTATGGATAAAAAAATTCAATCAAGCATATCAAATTTCTAGACGATTGTTTTGCACGAGTTCATAAGATTTCATCGCACTCTGATAACATTGTTTCTATATGATCATGCATAATTCAACTGAATCGTGCTGTCTTTTGATTGATTGAATTCAACAATAAAGCTTGTCGAGTACTGTTGGAGATGAATTCTAATTTTTGCTGGATGAGATGCATGTGTAATATTATGTTTGAGAGATCGATTCACTCACATAGGTTCAGACAGAGAAAAACAATTAATCTATCAGAAATCTGACCATTTGATCTCATGGCCTCATCAAATATTCTAGCACTCTTGAAACCACTGATGAGTAATCCAAATTTTTTCATTTCTCCCCAAAAAGGTTTACATTACTTATCAACCCGCAAACCGACATCATCTACAGCTGCCCAAAACAAACGGCTCAGATGGATTGAGAAGCAGCAAAAATTGGCCGATCAATATTCATCTTCTCTTACACCGGAAACACCCGAGATTGACCGATGTCCATCTTCACTTTCCAGTATCAGACCTTTGGAATCAACCGAAGAAATGGATGATTTGGACACCGAAAGACGTCTACCTGATTTACCTGGAGATTTAAATTCTCTTTCAACATATTGTTACCATGAATGGGATGAAGTTTTCAGCGAGGACGTTATATTTATTGATGTTGCACCCAAATATTCTCTCGATTCAGATATTTCATGTAAATTTATCATCAATCATCCGAAAGAGCTCCATTCGGGCGATAGAATATCAATCAATCAATACGCTGATGATTGTGATGGCAGTTGGATTTATGAACGATGTTTAGTGTATCATCCAATGTCTCGAACAGCCGCTCGCCTTAAGCGTCGATCTGTTTTAGAGCTTACATTTTCCAGGTCAGCTTTATCTTCAGTATCACCGATTGATAAGCAGAGAAAATATCGTTTCGAATATATCAGCTGTGTGGATGATAAGGTACTCGGTTGTAGCGATATGTTTTGTTTCATTGATACAAGTACCGGCAGTCTTGATTGTCAATCAGAATCTGATGAGGATGGTTTTATCCTGGTTAAACCATGAATGATTGTCAAGCTTCGATTTGCACCTCAAGTAATGCTGATGTCACCGCTTATATTGTAAAATGTAACAAATTGTTCATTGATCAGGCTTTGTCATTAATAATCATCATTGTAACGCATTTCAGTTTAAAAGAATAAGTATTCATCAAAATCGCTTAATATTTAACTTTGATTAGACCAGAGTCGAATTTTAATGCCAGTTGATTGTAAAGCAAATCTTTAGCTTTGATTGTATGTTGAAAGAAAATATTCGAAATTATAAAATTAATTTTCCCTCTCTCAAAGAATGCTTCTTTTCAATTTTCATAACGGTTTTCACTCGATATGAATAAATTCCGTCAAAAAAGACGGAGATTCGATTTTGCGAAATTCAACCTTTTACAAGTGCTTAGAACATTTTTCTTTTCAAAAAAAAATCAGAAGCAATAAGTTCAGAACTTATCATGATCGAATACAGAACCGTAAGAACGCGCCACTTGCATCAGTCTCATGGAATTTCATCATGACATTTCATTTACTGTTTCTCTCGCTCCTTTTCTCCTCTGAAATAATCTCTTCAATTAAGCATCACAAGCTCCCAGAAAAAGGTGAATCCAACAAAATGTGAACAGTTTCCCGAAGAGACATCGAAACGATTATCCTTCCAAAATCCACAGAACTTCGTACTTACTTCATTACGTAACCAGTTGCACCATGCTTCATGTTACCAAGGCGCATTGCATAATGAATGTTTTCATTTTTGATGTTTGTTTAGATTGTTGCGCATGCTTTTGTCAGCTGATCAGAATGAAAAAAGGTTCCTCTTGAAAGCAACCAGTTCACTTGTATATCTTTCTCTTTCTCTTCCTCTTTCTTTTCAGATCGATAAAATTTTCTCTCTCTCTCTCCTCTTATCATTCGATCATGTTCATGACGATTCTTGTTCACCAAATTACCATGTAATCATTCGAATATATATACATTTTTTTTCCATACATTCTCGGTGTCGAACTTGTGTGTGTGCACATTGCATCTGCACCATTCACAATCATCGAAATTATGTGTTTAGGAACATTCATTCATTTGGCAAGTGAGAAGAAAGTGAACTGAGAGAGAGAGAGAGAGAGAGAGAGAGAGAGAGAGAGAGAGAGAGAGAAAGAAAAGAGAGTAAAGAGAGTAAAGAGAGAGAGAGCGAGTGAGACATACTGTATCTCTCTCTCTCTCTCTTTAGGACTCGAATTTTCAATTCTCATCCTCATCACTTGTACTCGTACTTGTATTGATCGACTCTTGTGTGTACATTTTATCGTGTCTGGTGTGTGTGTATATGTTTATATACACATTCACATTGGACAAGTGAATTAGTTTTCTTTTGGTGAAGGTTTTCTCTGTCTCTACTGCTAATATTTCTTCGATCAGCCATGATCATAATGTTTTAACTTCGAGCTTTTTTCCTCTTTCTCTCTCTCTTTCTCACACCGAGAAGTTCTGTAAATATATATAAATACATATATATGTATACACATTTGTACACGTTGCTCAATCAGACTTATTCTCGAAATTCATCTCAATGTGAATTGTAATCCATCTTGAAGTGGTAGGAAAAATATTTCAAGAAGCAGCGATAAAACAATATTTTGGTTCCTTGATCTCTATCATCATCAAATTATCTATTGTTGGGGAGTCACTTTTTTTTCGACTATCTTCTCCTCTCTTTCTTCTTCTTCTTCTTCTTTTTCTTCTTCCTGTTTGTCATCTTCCACTCAACTGTAATTATCAGCTCATCATCACCAGCCACCAGCCACCACCACCACAATAATAATAACAATATTGTGAGTGTATGTATGTCTATTTCTCTATCTTAACTCTTAACTATCGGTGATTCGAAGAAGAAGTTGTTCACACAAAAAAAACGTCTCTCAACCAATTCATCCTGCTCGTTACCAAGTGATATCAAAAGTTATATCAACCAGGAAGACTTGACAATTTCTCATCTGTCATCATCTGTTCGGTGTCAACCAGTTTTTATTTCACTATCTCTTGCTCTTTGTATCATTATTATCATTACTATTATTATTATTTTTATTGTTGTTGTCGTTGTTGTTGTCATCGTCACTGGCTTAACTTGATTGAAGGCAAGCTCAATTCTCTGGAGGCAAAAACCCCGATTCCCGATTGATTGATTGATTGTTTCATCATGCCATTCATTGGAAAAGATTGGAGATCCCCTGGTGAACAGTGGGTCAAAACCCATAAAGGCTCATGGGAACGTTTAAAATTACTCGAAACAAATCGATTTTTTGCACGAAACAGACTATGTGATCAGTAAGTATTGCACTTTACGATAACAATGTTTATTTCAAGTAGTAACAATGTCCAACCGAGATGGACACCATTTTTATCATTCAATAGAGCTATTCGTTATCAGAAATCGCTCAAAGTCTTGCCTCTCTGTTCATTATCAAATCGTTGCTTCATTCTTAGTTATAATTTTAACAAGAGCTCAAAACATTTCCAATCAGCTGTTGAGATTGTAAACACAAACACAATTCAATCAGAGGGAGAGAGACCGAGTGAGAAAGAGAAGAGAAAATCTACATCATTTGTAATGTCTCCGTTTCGAACGATAGAAATTTATCCGAACCATTGACTAATTGCCAACATTATTTCTATGGAATGCTAACTTCGCACATTTCTCTGTGAATGTGTGTGTATGAGCTCACTTTGATAACCCGAAATGATCCTCGTTCTCCTAGGCTTTCTACTAGGAAGGAAGGAAAATTGAACGTTTCCATCATTTGTGTTTATAGTGGCATTTTCACAGCAAAGAATTTCACACGCATAAAAACTACTCAACTCTTTCTGATTGCACCTCTGATGACATATCGTTAGTGTTAACAATCTTACGCAATGGTGTCCTCTTCATTAAGTTCCGAAAAAAGATTATCACCTCTACTCTAATCATTCAGAGCAATTCGAGTGTAGTCAATTTAGAATTTGTTCATCGAAGAGAAACATTTCACTCTTGTTGGACAACAACAATCTAATGTGAATAGTGACTTACGATGACGGTGACTCTCAGTTAGTGTGATGATTAAGAAACTGATGCCATTCTTGCCGCAATCTGAAGCCAAATATAATTCTTGCATCAGAGAAAATTAGACTATGTTGTGATCTTGTGATGATTCGAAAAGTTCTAAAATAGATATGATTTTTACTCTTGATGATTGTAAAATTTTGATCTGACATGTTACTGATCATACTTTAGGATAATTATATCGAATTGTTACTACAAATTATTTGTATTTCAACCTCGAAATTGGTAGAATGTTTGTGAGCAAAATGACAAGCAAACTTATCACAGTTTTGTTTCTATCGAGACAGTGCCATACTTGACAAGAGAAATTTGTTTATCAGAAAAAAAACAGTTTCTCAAATTATTCTCCCAAGAAGAAAATCGACTTAAAATTAGAAAATTATGTCCTCAAGAATACCTGATCACAGAATCACACTTTTTCTCCATCTTTTTGAAAATCGAATGGCATCGATTTGTGGATTTTGTTGATGAGATTGGATGAGATGAAGAGAGATGAGTTGCTATCAAGCCATCTGGATTGATCTAGCCATGTATGAAAAGAAAATTTGACCAGTAACATGTATTATTTTTACGATTTTAGGACTCTCTTGTACTCACTTTTATTGTTCTGATTTTATTCCATTCTTTTCGACCTTCTCTCTATTTTCAGTGTTAACAGTTTGCCTCAAAAAATCATAAGAAAAGGAAATCAAATTTCGACCATTGAGTGACCATCAAGGTTGATTGAGTGCCACTTTTATCTCCATCTCAATCTCCATCTCTCACTCCCACTCATCATTCCTCTCTTTCTTTCTCTCTCTTTTTCTCATTCTTTTTGAGATCATTGACTTTGAACCTTGATGATGATGTTGTTGTTGTTCAATTCTATTCCTCCAGATACCGAACACACTTGACCAACACATGAGCCACTCAAGCGTAGCATACATCTTCATGACAGTTACTCTCTCTCCTAAATCCTCAATCCTAAATCTTGAATCTTGTATCATGAATCTTGAAAAGAGCAGATCTTTTTTGTCGTTAATCTAATTTTCTTATTTCTGACCTGGCAACGAATTCAGTTTACCTCGAATGTCGGAAATCACCTCTACACCATGTTTTACGAACATACCAAATCACATTCATATAATTTTGAATGTCTGTACCAGATTGTCTGATGATTATGGTGATCGTGGATTTGATTACTCTTTCTCTCTCTCACTTTCCCTTGCCAATCAGTTAAACAAAAATTTGAACCTGAAGCAAATTGAAAGTGATATTTATTGAGTGTAATTAAGCAGTTGATCCAGTTCCGGAATTCATTGGCTCCAGTTATTCTCTCTCTCTTTTTTCTTCCATCTACTTTCATTCTCATCTATGCAAACACATTCATACACATACGAATACTTGATGATAATCTCTTGATTTTATCCACCTGATTCCTATTCATTTTCGATTCCGGCTTATGGGTAAAGTTTTGCACTGTGCACTCAACAAAATATATAAATATATAAATATATATGTTTGCGTTTGTGTGCATTCGTGATGCGGAAATTTTATTCATTCTTTTTCTATGCATTTGATCATGTCCTGGACGAATCAGGCCACTTAATGGAGCACAAAATCAAACGGATCGTTACACTCACAATTGAGAAGAATCTCAATTCTACCTCTTCTAGCGTACTTTTGAAAACCAATCAACATTGGAATGATGATCATCAAAAAGAGGAATAAAGAGAGCAATCTTAACTCTCTCTCTCTTCCCATCTGATGAACTATCTGTTCAACTCTCAAAATAGTCTTCAGGCTATTAAATGCCTTGATCTAGCCATTGTTTCTCAATTAGCCTTGTTTTCTTCTTTTCTTTTCCTTTTTTCGATCAAATCAGCAAAATCATTCAATGCATGGCATATGATTGTAATTTCAAGCTAGTCTGAGATACCGCTTCTTAGCATGCTTTCCTGTTGTTATTATTTATATTATTACTATATCCTCTGTGACAATGACTTGGCTGAGTTCTATTGTCACCATCGAATAGTGTTTACAGTTGATGATTACAAGAGAGGGGAGAAGAAGAGATAGAAGAAGATGAAAGCTGTTGTTGATGTTGATGTTAGTGTAGCCATGCTTTACCCATCATGATGATCGAGCGGAAAGCTGAAATAAGTGTTTTATCACTTTTGATAGAGACACTCTGAAGTGAGATGAATGGACTTCGAAGAACGATCCATCAAGTGTGGGCAACTTCCCTGTGAGGGAGGAAATAAGGGAAGCATCTTAAAAAAGAGAAGATGAGAAGAATTTCAATATATCGACAATGAACTCTACCAGTTATTCCTCCTTGTATACTTAGAATCTCATTTGCATACTACAATGTTCCATCAGCCAGTCAAAGTTCATGATTATTCCAAAAATATCTTTTTTTTTGGTCTCTCTCCCTACACGTTTTTGCAGTCCATAATCTGATACTGGACACTTTTGACGTTTTTAGTGCGCTCTCAAGCTACTACTGAATGAAGATGAGGAAAAAAATAGAATAAGATCAGAGCAAAGACCAATACCAGTAGATCATCACCCTGTATGAATGTTATTGTTCTGACTGGAACTTTTGGTGAATGGTGAAAAAAGTTTATCTGATCTGAATGTCGTATATCTTTTTCTGAGAATTTTCT
>QZCP01000169.1:46799-89937 GCA_003956705.1 Brevipalpus yothersi
TCTCTCTCTCTCTCTTCCATCTCGTGGTCTATGCGTGTGAAGTCATTCTTGATTCCAGAAACCAGAAACTTGTGTCATCTTCTTTTTTCTTTTTCCAAAGAAAAACACTCAAGACTCACCATCCAATGATGCTGGTTAAGAAATAGAAAAGAGAACAAGAAAATGAATATGTTCACATGATGAAGATGTAGAGCTGATATTGAGACGTAGAAGATGTGCTCTTTTGCTTCCAAGCGAAACAAGCAAGAGAGAGAGAGAAAGTGAAAATTTGGAACCAGATAAAGCCAAACTGTTTTTTTCACCACTCTCTTCCAATGTTCAGGCATCTGATACAAAATTTTGGCAAAACTTTTGACTCTTGAGGTCATGATCGACGATTTGATGCTTCAAAAACATGTGTGCAATAGAAAGAGAAAGAGAGATAGAGAGTGAAAAAAAGCCATTAGGTGAGGCTATTTGCGTTCATCATGTTCGTCACGAGACGAGTCATCAGCATCCTTGATGAGGATTGAGGATGACAGAGAAGGGAAGACAAAAGAGCGATATTCAAGAGGAGAGGGATTTGCTCAAGAAAAAGCATCTTAGAAACAGAGATCCAGAGAGAGTGAACTTAGAGTTTCTTGTTTGATGTTTCCGGGAGAAAAAATTATTTCCATGATCTTGTCATTCATTTTGACATTTTTTCTCTCTCCCTCTATTTTCTATCTCAACAGAAGTGGTTTCCACAGTTCAGGAGATTCTACTTCCGGCGAAAGTGATTCGGACAACGAAAGCGCTGGAAGCAATGATGATTGCCGTAAATTTATTGAAAGGTTGGTTCACTTCTCATAATATAAACATGGAAGCTGTTGTTCAAATAGGAAGAAGCATTTTCAATTAAGCACGAAATGAGCAAAAATTTGCAATGCAATACATCAATATAGACATGGAATTCTAAGATTTTTCACCGCAAAATCATATTAAACTAAAACCTCTTCCATTTAAGGCATCGATGTGTAACATATAACCTTCATTAATTGATCAAATCTTGTCTTTTCGAATGGCAGCAATCGAAATGGTCGCGGAATGGACATGACATCTCGATCATCACATTCAGCATCTCCTCCTTCATCGGTGTCCTCTTCTGCTTCCTCATCTCCACAAGAAAGTTATTCCATCGATCAGATGACCAATGTGAATGATCCTGAATCTTGTAAACGTTCACAATCAGGTCAATCCGATGCTCTCTATGCTTGGCATCCGCCCTACTGTCATATCACTCTAAAATCTACCAAAGAGGTTGCTGGTTTCAATACGATCAGTGAAGCATTCTATAGGCTGGATTTTTGTAACGCAATACAAGATATTAGAAGATTTAATTATATTTGTAAATTACTTCATCTGCTGATCACACAAAATCTCACATCACTGAGTGGTTGTGCAACCAAAGTTCTGTTCACATTGTTGGAACAAATCGCATTGCAGGGTATGCATACGTTCACTATATATTTATATATATATATGTACATTTATTTCACTTCTGGATATTTTCCAAAACTTTTCCAAACTTCTCTCTCTCTCTCTTCCAAAACCTCTGTCCTACTATCAACATTCTCTCTCCTCTTCCAATCATCCATCCAACTTCTTCTCCATCCACTTGTTGATCATTTGCTTTCACATAAGGTAACAACAGTAACAACAACCCAAGCACATGGTTGCTTAATGCATCCTGATTATTTTGTCAGAAAATTGAAGCACAAAAATTTTCCTTTCCTCTTTCTCTCTTTGCTGCCTGGAGACAGAAACAAACTTTTTAAGTGAAAAATATCTATTGGAATATTTTCAATTATGAACTTATAGTGAGGCAAAAGTTTTCCAGTACCCATACTATTTGTCTCTGACACCAGACAACCCGAAACAGTTGATTAATTATCGTCTCTTGCCACTTCCTGGCTGAATATTCTCTCTCTTTATTCAATATTTTTCCTCTCTTCACTCTTGCCATCGACTTACTTCAAGACATTGAAACTCGTTGAAAACTTTTTTCCTCTTCTTCTTCTTCTTCTTCAACCAGTAGATACCCAATTTCTTTGTCCATGATAATTTTTCTCTTCTTTTTCTGCTTCCTCTTCTTCATCTTCACTGGAAAGGAATTCTGA
Source organism: Brevipalpus yothersi (assembly GCA_003956705.1). Classification (NCBI taxonomy): domain Eukaryota; kingdom Metazoa; phylum Arthropoda; class Arachnida; order Trombidiformes; family Tenuipalpidae; genus Brevipalpus; species Brevipalpus yothersi. The sequence goes on from QZCP01000169.1 coordinate 48,938, forward strand.
GGAAAGATTAGGCTATGGGCCAACTCTTGCACACTCACATCGAATACTTCGAGGCTCTTGATCTGTCTTTGATGCGAGCAAAATGTAGATGATCTGTGAAAATTTTTCGTATTTTTCCAAAGTCATGAGACTTGTTGCTATGTGAAAAAGCTTGTTATTATACTGAAACCTTCAGAAAAGCTTGCGTTGATTATGTATCGTCAAATACCATTTGATGAGTATTGCTCGTCATGATCGACCTTCTATCACATCGAATAGATTTTGATGAATTTGATTCATTTTTCATCATCAACAGGCTCCATTTTTCAACGATGAGCAACTCATAGATTACTTGGATGAAGGGAAACCCTTCCGAGAATTATCATCATCATGTGTACATGATGCTGATAATCCGTCAAGTATACAAAGTTTTGCTATAAAATTGTTCCAAGCTAGATTAACCATGATTCTTGTGCATTTCAATTATCATGTGATGAATTGATTTCATTTAGATGAATATCAAATTCTATTCAAACCATTTCAGAATACATAATCATCATGAATTTGATTAGCACAACCTCAAGTCACCACTAACACCCACTTGTGCATATTAGTTTTGGTCAAACTTGATCCACAAAAAGTAATCTTCACTCCTTTCCAACATATCCAGTGGCTATATGTATATCTGATTATTTCTAGATCAAACTACTCTCATTCACTATACTATCTCCTGATTTTGACCGCGATTTATTGCGTTCACTGATTGAGATCATGTTGGCTTCATCACTTTCACATAAACGCATTTTTGCTCTTGGGTTTCATTTACCGTTATGTATCTCGATCAGCTAATGTTGCGTGTTTCTATCGAGACAACAAGTGAACAGAACGAGCTGCATTATTACAGGGAAGAAACCTTCGAAACAAAATAGCAGGCTTCGAGATGACGATAACATGGAATATAATAGTATATATAATATATAATTCTTATCCTTTTTCCTACACTCATTGGTGATGGCAATTGAAAGAATATTACCTTGATCGAAGCTTGTATCAATTTTATTGGTTAAATTAGTTTCCAATTTCACTTTCTTCTTCTTCTTCTTCTCACAATCGTGGCTATCAAAAAAATTTTTTTTCTTGAATACAAGCAAAAATTTTCCCACTCGATAGAAGGGAAGGGAAGTTGGACATGGTGAATAGAGTAGTTTGTGTGTATGTACCATGATAAGTGATCTCACATCATTTCACACAAATCAAATATCATGAGATTTTTCCCATTGGATAACTGTACTTTTGAATCCACTTGTAACTCTTTTCTCTACTCTCCCATCAATTTGTACAACCTCTTCAGCTACTTGTTTTCTTCTTCTGACCCCATTCAAATTTCTCTTTCTTTCTTTCTTTCTTTCTTTTTATCATCTAAAATCACCTTCACTTGCCACCCTCATTATCAAAATTTGAGTATTTTCATTCTTATATTGTGTGTAACACCTTTCTTCCTTCACTCTCCTCCTCCTCCACCTCCTCTTCTTCATCCTCTCAAATCACTTTTCTTTCCTCTACTGCAAAGTATCTTCACATTCTTCTCGTCTAATTTAATGTGCAATACATTCATTTATTTTTATCATCTCTCTTTTTTTCTTTTGAAATTCATCATATAACAGTGGCAAGTAATCAGCAAAATATTCACATACTGCACACATTACTTCATGACCTGAAGAAAATCATGCGGAAGTACTACTGTTGGGGTCGACCACTTGGAAGTACACTTCTTTGGGAACAACATCTTCGCACAATTGAGAAAATATGTGAAATGGCTAACACTATTCAAATTAAAAAGGTAAAATATAATGGCATCTGATAAATCTGAAAGGCAGACATTCATTGAGCTCCTTATCAATAGTGATTATATTTTCTTCTTGAAAAATTTTCAGTCAAGTTTAGCGACACTCATAAAAGAGATGAATTGTTTTCCTCATTAATTTCTCTCTAGTTGAGTTATTCTCTTGAATTTGAAAATTGCTCAAATCAGACGAGGGGCAAAAAGTGATGGAAGAGATAAAATAAATGAATGGTTTTCAGGAATCTTCTAGTTCTTTGAATCAAATTAATCAGTCTAGCTCATGTCTTTTTTTCTCCTTATTTTCTCTTATGAATCTCTTTTCGAATAGTTTCCTGATCCGGCATGCATCTGGCATCGGATCTAGATTTTATCTGAATGAATGGGTGCATGATTCTTGTCAAATTTCCATCAATGATATAAACTTTTGAGTACTGAAATTTGTCTAGTTTGTCCTTTGATCCACACCTACAGGAGTACATGTGCTATATACTCATGAACTGATCCATCATACTCAATGAACGCTGACACATGGGAACTGAATATCCTCTCTTTCCAATGCAATCCATCTTATGTAACATTTTTCATGAGTATATTGACACTTGAGTCTTTGTAGATCTAAAATTTAGAGTGGACGATGTTCTCTGATGTGTTCAGGCTCTTCAGTAAGGTTCAATTGGCTTCGAATATTCGATAGAGCTAATAATAACTCCATTGCAAAAACATTCATTTCTCTAAGCTGATAACATTATTGATGATTAATTTGATTCATATTCCCTTATAGCCCAGCGAAGATGGCTCAAAGCGTATCACTGATCTTCCCGAAGAATTGATCAGAGAAATTTTATTGCGCTTAAGTGATTACAAAGATTTGATTAGTTCAGGACAAGCATATGATGTGATGGATTCACTATTGGATGAGCAACATATTTGGCGTCAACTTTGCAAATATCATTTTACTCGACAGCAAGTTCGCCAAGTTGCCTCGGTGAACATCAACTCAGAAGGCAAAGTTAATTGGATCCAAGTCTTTCATATACTTCGCAAGTATGCACATAATTAATACACTGATTGATCAACCAACACTCAATTCAGCGTGTAACAACTTACCGCTGATTCGATTGATTGATTTACATTGAGTATAAATAATGGTTAACTAATTAATATTTTTTGCCTTTCAGAAAATTTGGCTTGAAAGAGGAATATGCTGATTGCCTTTTCTTATGTCGCCATTGTCGATGTCTTTTCTGGAAGGTAATCATGGTTCATGACACAAACTTTGACCTATCATCAATTTGTCGACTGATATTCATGCATCATCATTTGCATCACCATCACTTCCCTTCCTCTCACTCTCTCACTAGGACTTTGTCCTGATGAGGTGATTGACCTTAATGAGATGAGGAAGTGGAATAAACAGAGGGTTCTGAAGTGAAAATTTCATCACTCAAATAGATTATAATTAATATTTCAAAAAGTTGATTACTATCATTGAGTGGTATACATTTTAGCACCTTCATTGCGGATAAAATGGACTACCCTTCTAACAAGCGACCACAGAAAAAAATGATGAATAAATGAAAAGAAAAAATAAAGATAGAGAGCAGATGGATTGCTATGGTTCATTTGCATTTTTTTGTAAATTTAGATTGCATAACGACTGTAATTAGCGTTAGCTCTTGGAAATTTTCCTTGCATGTGAAATCATGCACATGTTTTAGTGAATCATTCCATAGCCATCATTATTTTTTCTGAGATTGAGAAGTTTAGTAATCAACAGAACTCTTTTTTTCCGCATCTTTTCGAGCCCACATGTGTTTTCTATGATTTATCAATAGCTTTAATCAATTTTTCTTCTCTCCATCCAGTCTTTTGGACACCCTTGCGTGATCACTCAAGAACAATTGAATGATATGGATGATAAAACAAATGGATCTCAGACCAATGGGCAGGCTAGATCGAATATGGATTCGAGTGAGAATGAGAGATTTTATTTGGTTCCACAACATGTACCTGTTCCTCCTCAAGCATTTCTAAAGTTTTTCTCCCTGTAAAAATTGGCTGATAATGTGGATCATTAACGAAAATCAGCTCAACAATCAATGGACAAGATATTCCCAAGTTAGCAAACTGCTTTGGCTGCTCATGATGCTCGAAAGTGTTTTCCCTTCGAAAATGGAAATCGGAAAACGTATACATATAGCGTATATCGACTGAAATTGTGCCTGATGAGCCAGAAAAATTAGTGGAAACCGATCCCTCTTGTATCGAAATTTTCGGATTACAGTTCTCTTTTTTTCGATCTCTCGAAATATTGTGTGTTCACAGAATCAAGAATCTGAAATTCAATTTTCCTCTTTTATCCATAACCATCTATCTCTCTTTTGTCTACATTTTCATGATCTTAGCCCTGTCCAAATTTATTCTTAACTCATCTTTCCTGCCTTTTTCAGCTTCCTTTTTCGGTACTTTCTCTCTCTCTCTCTCATCTGTGAAGCCTTAACTACTCTCTATCTTTCTCTATTTTTCGCTCATACTGGGTGCAATTTGTGTGTAATTATAAAATACCTCAAGTCATAATAGCTAATATTTTACAAATTACAACTCAAAAAAGCAACAAAGTCACGCTATTTCTTGGACATCAATTCACTTACTCTCATTATTTCGCGTTTCACATTATATAAACTTGTTTTAATCTTAATTCGCGACGCTATTATAATCGAATATATTCTTCCATCATCTGACCGATAGATTGCGGCATTCTGAAGGAGAGAAAATTATTTTCTTCTTCATTCACCCCTTGTATTAGATCGTATTTTTCCATGATTTGAGTCATTTTTGAGAAATTCATTTTCGACCAGATTAGGCGCAGTTGAGTGAGTTGATTTATATATATATTCTTTTATGATGATTTTCGGGAAGAATTTTGCTAGATTTTTGGTTCTCTCAAAATAGGTGGAATTCAGCTCCTCGTTTCGAGAGCAATGAACTTGGGTACATGATTATTTTTTTTTCCCAATTGAAGTAAATAATTGAAAGATTTTCTACCCAAAATCAGTTATCTTTCGGCACCAGTCACTTGGAAATGTTGAAAAAGTTTCATTCATGATAATGATAGTGATAGTTTCGAGATAGCAATTAGAGCTAATAAGTGGAAGACAAAAATTTTCACCGATTCCAAGTGATTCTATTTTCTTGTTAATATTATCAGGACTTTGGAATTTTTCTCTCCCTTAGACGTTGTTGTGAGTATTGAAAAAGGTACAACATGAGCATAATTAAATAAATGAGTCAATTGAATTTTTGGTGCTGATATGGTGATAATGTCATTTTTTGTTTTATTAAATTGATACGTTGATTGATTTTTGAAACATTTTGGAATAAAAATAATTTCTTAATGAGAAGATATGACAGTTTATTGTAAGTGATTATTTATAATTTGTCTAGATTTTATTCCATAATGACGAATTTTTTCACAAGTGTCTTGTTTACATCTTCTCCCAGATCAATTTGTCTGTTCTCCAATATTGATTCAGCTTATCCACTTGAGAGAGAAAGGGATGAGAGAAAAAATCTCAAAGGGCTCATATTGATATTATTGTTATCATCTTGAGATGCAGGGATCATGTTCAGATTATTATAACCTTACATGTATAGTAGGACTCACTGAGTTGTGCATAGTTAAACATGAAACCAATAAAGGCTGCAAAAAAGTTTCATTGCCTCGAAAAAAGATTGTTCACAAAATCAATCCTCTAGGCAAGTGGAGAGGCGAAATCGGTATTGAAAGCAATTTCCTTATCCCTTATTCCACTCTTTGTGATCATCTTGAAGATTCTTGGATGGGCCCAATGATTTTTTCAGCCAGTTTATTCCCAATCTTCTCATTCTTGATCGAGAGGGCTTCTCATCCGTTTCCGAGTTGTTACAGGAATCTCCCATCAATCCTTCAAGATTGAAGATTTCTCAAGAGAGAAAGAAAGAAAGAAAGAAAGAAAGAAAGAAAGAAAGAAAGAGAGAGAGAGAGAGAGAGAGAGATGCATATCAAGAGGAAAAGCTTCCTTGAATTCCTTGGAATACTTGATTGAGAAATCATGATATGAAGTTGAGAAATTCTGAATAAAAAGAGGGAAAACTTTTAGAATGTTTTACTTCGTTAGTATAATTGAGCCCAAAAGAGTGAATAGAAACTGATTTGAGCTCATTTTATACTTGGATTGGGAAATTATCATGAAATGAGAATAATTTCGATACTCACATTTTATTCATGTATTTTTGAGTATTGCATAATTTTGAATAAATATTCACAATCAAGAAGGCTTTCAATTCATCCCAACTCATATGGCACCATCCACAACGCTCGATGACAATGTAAATATCAAATTCATTTATCGGTGATAACGATCACTAATCTATCATGTGAATATTATCGCATGATTTCGATTTTGATCCGCGTCTTGTCAGTATTTTACGTACAAATCGTACAGCACGCTGAGATAAAGTTCCATTCTTTGTCGTCACTTGGGTTGTCATTAGAACACTTCGTCGAATATCTCCGATCTTCAATTTTTCCTTAATACAATTGGTGAGCCATTCCATGAAGCCATCAAAATTGTCTTCCAATTCAACGGATACTTCCATAAAGCTCACTTCAAATCTTTCAGCCAATGATCGACCCTCTTCACTACCCACTTCTCTTACTCTAACCAAATCCGTTTTATTGGCTAAAAGACAAATGTTCAACATTGGATTATATTTACGACATGTGAATACTGCCATGGTCAAGTATTGAGCAGACATTTCAAAGCTTCGTCTATCGGTCACCGAATACATCACCACCAGAATTTCCATGTTTCTGATCTGTTTTGATGGAGAAAGATGAAGAAAAAGAAGAAGAAAAGAAAGATTGTCAATTGCATCATCCAGCATCAAAAGTCAAGATTTTTTTTCCTTCCAACCAAAATCATGGATTCAATTTTGTCCAGACAAGAGTACATAAGTGAACCCTAAGGGCAATGCTATGTTCAACATGAAGATGGACAATCATGGAGAAAATCTCTCTCGAACTAGGCTATAGCCTTTTTCAGAATTCAGAATTCTGATGAAAGGATTCCGTAAGTTTTTCCTCTGTTCGTTGAACAACTCCAACATGTATAGAACATTGTTCACTTCGGTGGATGGATAGAATCATCATTGGAACTATCGCTCATCAAAGCAATTTAAGGGAAGAGATAGAGAGACAGAAATGACAAATGTGGTGAGGATATTCCTTCTCTTCATAACCATTATACCCATCTGATGATTTCGAGATCACGTCGATCCATGTACTGATGTCTGTGTTGAAATGATAAATTGACGTCCTATGTGAGCCTAATCGAATACTTGATGATAAAAACTGTGTCATTAAGTGACTTTTATCACTCCTCCAATCTCTACACTGACTTATGAAATTTTACCACTTTTATCCACTCATACATTCATACACACACACTTACAATATCTGCGGACAATGTACATAAATTCCACTCGAGTGTCTATTCAACTGGACACTCCAAAGTGTACTTGAATAATAATACAGATCCATTTCAACTCTCAGTCATCCTTCATTCATCTTTCTGGATCCTCCAAAAAGAATTCACAGCCTTGTTTCATGTGATCATTCCAAAGTCATTCTCTCTCTTAGTCTATGTACCTCCCTTTTGTGGAATTAGATTGATGTTCAAGTTTCAAGTGATCCATGATATTTTTTATGAAAATCCCTGTGGACTCAATCCTCAAACACATCTGAAAATGAGACGTGACTATGCAAAGAATAATTCATATAACACACATATTCAGCTATCAAAAATTCAAACATTACACTGTAAATGTTAGATGAGTGAAATGGAATCTCATGTGTAGAAGATTATGTTTTGAGTATTCAAATAGATGGAAGTGATGACATTCGGTGGCGAATGGAGCACTTAATGAATAAAGTGATAACAACCGATAATTATCTACCCTCATCAACCAAAATTCACAAAAACTACTCCTTCCCTCCCTCTCTTTCTCTTCCACCATTAAATTCAGGCATCATGAGTAAAACAGATCTAGGATGAAGAAAATGTTTACCCCAATGTATATGTGTGCATGGTCCATTGAGTGGATAAAATTTGGAAAAACAAAAAAAACTGGTGCAAAAGAATGTCATCAATCTTGTTGGCTAACACATTAAATATATACTTCATAAAATGATGACTTGAGAAAGCAATCTAATAGAGATTTCCGTGGATCATCATATAGTACTCATCGGTATTCAAAAACACGCTCATAAACGTGCCCATGAGGAGAGAGCTTCTGAAAGGTTCCTTTTCGTCAGAGAAAGTACCGTTAAGTTTAACCGTTAACTTGAACACACTCACTTGTGTGTGTGTGTGTCTATGTAAAAGGGAGTTGATTTCCACTTTATGCGATTGGAAAGATCGATTATTTTTGAAAGTCAAAAAAGGAGAAAGAGAAAAAATCCAAGGTGTATACTTATACATGTATGATTTTGGTGTGTTTCGATTCGCTTTGGGAAGAAAAATGATTTCCACAAAACTGACTTTGAATTGTGAATCAATCATAAACTGGAACCACACATTTTTGAAGAGTGAAAGTCTGATACTTCAGAAAAAGTATAACTTCAAGTGTAATGATATTTTGATTTTGAGTACCTTGAAAGCGTTTTCTCTCTCTCTCTCTAGTATTTTTCTGTACACGAGCCTATGGTTGAATACTTTGGTGACTTTTACCCAAAAAGGACCATCTGTCAGACGGTACCGTATGCAGTTAATCTTTGGGAAAGGCTGGAATTTTAGGGTTGATTTCTGTTACTAGATTGTGTCCGGAAAAGATTTATTCATTGAACAGGAAATGGAATGAATGGAACGAAAAGCTTGTGAAAGTGTGTGTGTGTGTGTATGTAGCTTATGTTTCCCACCAGTATTTGTACAATATTGAGGTGAAAATCAGACTAGAAGATTGTTAGACTTGTCTCCTTGAGACCATTCATTCCATTGCTCATGGGACTAATCTATCTTTTCCAAAATGTAGCAGCAAATTTCAGTAGAAGACTTAGAATTAGAGGATAAGAGAAAGATTCACTGGATAGATTCAGAGTCCTCATGCTCAATTGATACCATTACTTGATCACCCAGGATGATCGTTTGGGCACCATCAATTATTTGGATCATGATTGCTTCCAATCTAATCCAACCCATCTTTCCTAGTGAATTCTTGCTAGTATAGAGCATGATTACATACACACATACAGCTATGTTTCTTTTGTTGGGCTAAATTTTATCGGAATCATTTGTTTGTCTTCATTCTTTTGATGAATTGGGTTTTGGAATTTTTTTTGAGGCGCGAAAAATGCTAACAGCTCCAAGCAACAATCTAGAATAATGGTTTTCCGGATGACCATTTTACCCCCTCACAGTAACGGATAGCTATTTATTGTGTCTCTATGTGTGTCTATGTGTATATAGAAAATGTTGTCAAAGTAGCTTATACATTGTTTCAGGCTGTTTACAAAGTCGAAACAATGAACGTAATTCATATCCAATCTGCTGAGTTTTCACAAAATTCTGGGATCGCCTGGAGCATTTTGCTCGTTTGTGAAGTTAGGCTAACTGAATTTCGAGGATACACTCCTTACCAGCATTTGGTAAACTAATTAATATAATTGTATCAGCAGCTAAAGGGCTCTCAGTAAATTAATTAGAAAAGAGAGAAAGAGATTGGAATCGATTGAATTGGAAACTTTTTATTTTGAAAAGTTTCAAGTGTAAGATTGTTAAATAGTGATTGAAAGAAATCTTGTCTCGTTTATTTTGACTCACAAACAGTACCGTTAACTTTGTAGCTATCAATCGATGAAATCGAAAAAGAAAGAAGGAAAGAGAGAGAGAGAGAGAAAGAGAGAGGACTTTTCCCAAAGAAACAGCCTCCAAACCTTCAATAACATATCAATGATTTGCCATAGAAAAATAATCCACCAGAGAGACATAATAGTTTCAAGGTTGCCCATGAAAGGCACTTGTCCATGATGGCCTTTACAGATTCTATCAACTTTAATTACATAACGGTATATAGGCTTTCCCTTATACACATGTGTCCTTCACATACACAGTCATTCATGATAGCTATTCTCAGTGATCATATAGAGTTTAGTGTAATCTATGGTGGATTTTTTCCTCCTTAATCTAGATGTATATGCCACCAGTAGCCCTTTCTGTCTAGGAAAAGTTTTCTAGTCACTCAGTCGAATTCTAATTGAACTATACTCAGTATTGAAGTGGGCAAGAACTTTTTTTTTCTCTTGTCTTCATCACTTTCACTCACATACGATACGTTTATTTTCTCTCTCTTGCTTATACACTTCTAGACCTCAAGTCTTTGCTTTCTATTTTTCTCAGTCAATCCAATAAAAAACATTTGAGAAAGAAAGATAGAAAAAAAAGTGAACGAATCGAAAGCTCGAGATAAACAGGAGTTACTTTGATTGAGTCTGAATTTTTGTTCAAGTATGGTGGAAGCCCATCAACCAGAGATTCCCATGAATGAGGGTTTCGATTCACTATTTCATGTGTGTACCAGAGAGGATGTAAGTATGTGCCTATGTGTTATCACTTCCTATTTCTTCTTTTTCTCTCTTTTCTCTCTCTCTCTCTCTCTCTCTATTGCCTCTCAATATGTTTTTTTCCACTTCTTTCTCTTAACTTTCACTATTCCATAGAAAAGAGTCAGTAATTCAACAAGATTCTTTTCCTAGATTTTTTTTTCTCTCCCATTTCTGAAAGGCTAAAATGTGCAATTGTGTGTGAGTATGTGAATTATAGAGAATGCATGATGCATGGGAAAATATTTCTGATCAGGCGGAAAAAAAGAAGGAGTTGATCCACTTTTTTTGTCTAAAGGCAAATACTTTGAACTTTTCGAAAGTAACCTTTTTTTCTCAATACTCGTTTGGTGTATAATATAGTATAGTGGTAGGCAAAAAAAAGTATCTATCTTTCAAGAATGTTCCTCTTTAACAAGATAGCAGATGGAAGAATAAGATGAACAAGAGGGAAGAAGAAATAAGAAAAAGAAATAAGAAGAAGAGAAGAGAATAATAATAAGCATTCAACTTAAACCCAATAATTTATCTTCAACACTCCCACTCTTGAGTGATACTCCCACGGCCCATTAATAAATGAATCATGATGATGATTAGATTGAGTTAAATTAAATTACTCAGAGCTCTTACTTTAGGGTAGAGGTGAAAAGAGTTTAGCGTAATTTGTGAGGGAGGAGAGAGATAAAATTTATCAGATATATTTTCGAAACACAAAATGGAACTCAAAGAGTTGGGTATAACTTTTTTTCTCTTCACCCTTATTCTTCTCTCAGATACTTGAAATTCGCTTTGTCAACTGTATTGTGAAATAATCCAATCGTTCTTTGGCAAGTATATTGAGTGAATTGATAAAATGGGAAACCTCATCTACCCAATGTAAGGATACAGAGGTAGAGAATATCGTTTTTTGGAAGAGTAGAGCAAAATAATTTGGACAAAAAATGATTTTCCACCAATTCTACAGGGAAATAATGTGTTGAATCTCGAGTGATAGTTATTGGTGAAAGAAAGATCCCATGACACAGAAAGGTAAAGGTACAGAGAAGAGGAAGGAAGAATGTCAAAAATTGAAGAGAGAGAGAGAGAGAGAAATTCTCAGAGGATGTATGTTCAATAAAATTTTGATCTCATTTTTCTCATTTTCCTCATTTTCTCCAGTAAATACATACAATCTATTGAATAAAGGTGGAGAGAATAAATGCTCGTACTATGATGTCGTGTCAATTTTATGCTGCTGATTCAATTGCGCTTCCTACAATACATGGTATGGTTCTGAATTCTAATCGAAGTATTTTGGAATAAAATAGGAGAAAACGGAGAGAAAAATGTCAACATGAAATATTGCTTCAGTATGAAGCTCCAACTCGGAATAAGATACAAGAAGAAGAGTGAAAACGAATTGAATTCTATTCTTCCATATGGTTTCACATTCTTTTTTCTCTGTTCACCAAGTTGAAAAGATCATGTCAAACTGATAGAAAGTCTCATCACTTCAAATTTTTCAACATGAAGTGTGAAATATATTCGCTGATTCGAAGCCTAAAATCAATTGGAAAGATCAAGCAAGGAGTCAAGAGAGAGAGAGAGAGAGAGAGAGAGAGAGAGAGAGAGAGAGAGAGAGAGAGAGAGAGACGACATACATGTACTTCAAGATGGTACCTGAAATTGATGGGCATCCAAAGGGAACAGAATTCTCATCCCTTTTTGGAAAGAATCCATGTGGCTTTGATCTGTACTCAGAAGACAGTTGATTTGCTTGAACAGATATTCGACGAAGAAAAAGTATCAATTAAGTTTGTGCTAAGAAAACGATTTCATTACTCAAAATATGATATCATGCGAGAGATGCAGTTAATGAATTCGAGTGTGATCAATATTCAACCCAACAGTTCGGTGTGTTATTAATGTGGGATTTGGAATTGTATTTTGTTGATATTTTTGTCATCACCATCATGTTTTGTATTGATCTTTGTATAGATGGCAAACAAATTTTAATGTTCCTTGTTTTTTTGCCAGATCATAGAATGTCAAGGCTGATGAATTGACAGATCACTTTTGAACTTTAATCGTCAAGATAATGTCATCTATTATATCCTTTCCATTGTTTCCTTTCTCTCTCTCTTTCGATACCTTTCGTTTGATATGCATATCAGAGTATAGTTTTTCGAAACATTCCATCATGCAACACCAAATGAATCGATTTCTTTTCTTTCAGTATGACACAATTTAAAGATACTCTATCGCCAAAAGTGAGAAAAGAGAGAATATCTTTCTTTCTTTATTAAATGAGATTCCATCATCGCTCTCTCTCTCTCTACAAAGTCCAAGAACATTTTTTTCTCATATTCCAGAGATAGAACAATGATACAATTGGTATACATGTAGAAGAAGAAACCTGCATTCTATGTACGTAGGTGTTCATTTTAGTCAGTATCAAGCGATAGATGCAAACACATATCCGCCCAAATGATTATCATATTTGATTCCCTGAGAATTTGTGTTGAATGAATGTTTTTTTCTTGTTTCTTCTGATGGAAATCTGATTGTTTTTTCATGAGCGTAAACTATTCCAATCACCATTGTGATTATTCTCCCTATTCTATTCTTTGTTTTTTCTTACTATTCTTTCTATTCGTCTTATTTGTTCTCATCTCATTTTAGGCTTGACAAACCTTATTCATCATGCAGAGATGTGAAACGACAGCAAGAACTCGCTTTGAATACCTCTATACGATAGAATATCAAAACAGAGAGAATAAGATTGAGAGAGAGAATCAAAGATCATTTTCTACTTGGTACTATCCGATGGATTATGTGTAGACAAAAGTAATGGGACCAGAAAATCAACACCAAAGGTCACATGTGTAGCTCAATTTACCTATTGGTGCATAAAATTATTCTCACTGCAATTCCGAAAGTAAAGAAGATGGATGAAATGAGATTAGCATTTGTTTTTCCGGTCCAAAAAGAAGAAGAAAAGGAGGGAAATCAACTATATATATATATATAAAAGATGTCCCTCATGAGAAGAGGAGGAAGAAAAAGTAGAGGAAAACAAGATCTCCACTAGGCATACAGTTTGTTATCAGTTTGTTTCAAGTCAAAAGAATGTTTTTCCGGTTCAATCTTTTGTCGTCTGTGGTAATTCTAATTGGACTACTCGAAGACTCCAAGATGAGAGAATGCTAGTGATTCAAATTCGATTTTCTTTGCAAGCTCTCTCTCTCTCTCTCTCTCTCTCTCTCTCTCTCTCTCTCTCTCTCTCTCTCTCTCTCTCCTCGATGTCTACTGATCTAACCTTTTCATCTTCAGTACAGTGTATGTCCAAAATATTCTTCTTCCAGTTTATGGAGCATGAAAAGGGAATAATCCAGGAGAATTAAGAGTAAGAGTGAAGATACATGCTGGTAGATCAGGAAGAGCAAAAAAGATGGGTGAAGAGAGAGAGAGAGAGAGAATCGAAAAATTTTTCAGAAACCAAGTTTCTTCGCAAAACCAAAACTCTCTCATCCACTTATCTTTTTCACGATGGAAGTGATGATATTCCATGTCTTTTCCTTCTCTCATCGGTCTAGTAGATGAAAGAACGAAAGAGATGGATGGAACTGCTTAATATTCATGAGAAGAGTTTCATGAAGAATGTGGAAAAAGTTTGAGTGTGTGAGAGACTAGTAGGTATATTAATGATGGGCAAACCTATTCATTGCCATTGAAAAAAGCCGATGGATTTTTTTTCAGTTTCAACAGAACAATCGTAGCGTGATCATATGTAACCCTGGAAGATGGAACGTTGGAATTCAAAAAAGGTGGAAAGCTGAATATATTCCAAGATATCAATGTCTTGATATAAAATGTTCAAGAACACACGCTATTATACACATATCCATGTAAATTTTCGCAGACAGATTTCCTTCACTTTTCTTTTTATTCCTTTCCAAACTCTCTACTTTATTCCATCTACACTATTACTACTTCTCTTCTTCTTCTTCTTTCTCTCCTTGCACAATCTGTAAACATTTAAATGAATTTCTACTCCGCCTTGTATTCAGACTGAATCGAAGTAAACTTCTCATACTCAACATCCTTTATTCATGGTAGAATGGAAAGTTGAAAGTATGTTCTCTTAGTGAAATAAAATTGAATGTAAGTAAAGTGTAAAGGTCATTCTATCGACTAATACTAGCCTCTAGCAGGTACCGTTATGTTTACCGGACCCTGGAAGAGAACCAATAGTAACAGTAGTAATGGTAGCTGTAGAGCGAAACAGTGTAAATTTATCATCACACAATGTATACCCTGTGGCCCATCACGTACATATAGTTCTCATACTTTTTCAATTTTTTACTCTCTCTCTCTCTCTTCTCTCTCTCTCTCTCCTCTCTCTCTCTCTCTCTCTCTTTCTCTCTCTTCCTCTCTCTTCCTCTCTGTCTCTGTCTCTGTCTCTGTCTCTCTTTCTAGATCTCTCTGTTGAATATTCTATCAGCATGACTTGTGTCCAATGGATAGTGTGGAAAAAGTTCTGTCCTGGAGATTGGATCCAGTTGGAACGAAATTTGGAGAGAAGAAAAATGGATATACAAAGATGAGACCTGGATGAAAATTATGTCCAGAATTTTCAATGATGAGTCTTTGATGGACAAAATGTGTGTGTACTGAGCACCTGGAATACAGATCAATGAAGATCGATCAGATGAAAATTTAACCATGAAAATAATGAATCAAATTTACTCTCTAGTACACCATATGCATATATTGAGTAAGAAAAGGTGTATAGTCTATTGGATGCATGGAGGCTGTGTGTGAGTTTATCACATTGATCACACTGACAACTTGATATTTCATGGATGGTTAAAGAAAGGAGAGAAGATGAATTTTAATCATGAAAATCCTGTAATTAGTATGCGAAAAGTGAAAAAGTATATTCACTAGAGAAAAGAGTTTTAAGCTGCTTCAAGCTGTTATGTGTGTATGATCTTCAGAATAGTCAATTAGCATGATTTCTCACAACTTATGCAACCAAACAGTCTTAATTCTCAGTTGAAAATCAATGTGACAGAAATGTTCAAATGATTTGAAAAAGAACTATATATTAGCTTTCGATTTGGGAAAGGATATTCCTTCCATAGACCATGTTCAAATGAATGCTCAATGTCTAGTGTACCAAAGCCTGTCTCAAAAGAGACATTTCACAATACTGACAACAAATTGTCAAATTTTTAATTCTACTGTCAAAATATAATCCAAATATGCTTTGAACTTGAAATTGTACTCGAATAGCCAAGTGTATTCGAAAATCTATATAATTCATTCACTTGACTATATATATGTACACTCTCACACTCACATGGCTCATCAAATATGTATTCCTTTCGAATTGATACACATGATGTACAGATGATATGTTGGAGAGAATTTTTCCAGTCTAGTGAAATATTCACATCTGATCAAGCTTTTCACAAACTCATGCATCTATGTATCCTGAAATGACTGAATTGATGGTGATAAAAAAAGACTACTCTATTGAAGATTATACTATGTGTACAGGAAGTAGAGTGACACATGGAGGAAGTGAAAAAGGTGGATGAACATGATTCTCTTTTGAATTTGTAATCATCTATTTTTGTAATATATCAATACAATATGCATTCACAGCGAAAAGGTGAATCTCAACTTGCCGGAGGAATATTATTATTATTTTTCCATGAAGAAAAAGATATGTTCAATTTTTTGCCTCTCATTCCGATTAGAAAATGAAACGAAAACGTACATACACATATAATCGATATTCTTTGTTCATTTGACATTTGAATAATTTGATCATGAGAAAAACCTATCATTGGTAAGGTGATTTGAGGGCTCACTTTCCCTCCAAATCACCACAGATTATGGTGATCAACATCTGGCCCCTTATTTTTTATTCCCTCAATCTTTTTCCATGCTTATTTGAGAGCTATTTATTATTCTCTACAAGAATAAATAAATAAATAAGAAATATATATGTTCACCAGTGTAAGCCATCAAAATGAATAGATAGTGAATCATTTTGCTTCTCTCTCTCTCTCTCTCTCTGATTTCTTTCGAGCTAAGGGAGAAGTGAAATATATGTATACTATCGAAATTCTGGTCATCATTCAGATTAGCATCATATGGAGAATCGATTCCAATCGGTATAAATAAATATATTTTTCTAACCATGAACGTATATTTCCACAAACCAGCTTCTTGTGTATACAGTTACTGGTTAATGGAATGAGAAGTGTTGGCTAACACCATTCTTCACATAATAGTGTTGCCCATAAAACTTTGCTTGATTGTTATGTTTGGAAAGTTTTCGAGAAGCCTTCCTCATTTTGTTAGGCTTCTCAGTGGATGCTGTGCAAGATTTTATCATGAGATTACGTCTGGACTATAAGATCTATCTAAATGCATCATCGAAAGCTGTTCCCTTCACAAGTGATTAAAGGCTAACATTTTAACTTTCCCCCTCGCCCTTAAATCATTATACCGTTTGGTTGGAATCGCAATTAGAGAGAAAACATCAGGCGATGAGTGGCCCAAGATATAAGATGACAAGCCTTTGTCATCTTAACTTTACAAAAGAGGATGAAAATGGAAGGAATACAGATTAAGGGAAAACATTGTGAGAAAATTTCATCGGATTGACTGATGGGAATACTGGAGTGGAGTTAAAATGAAAAATTCTCTCCATTCTTCACGGTTGATTACCTTTCCTACGCACAAGATTTTCTGACATTCTTATCGAAATTTTCCACCTTCACAACTACAAATCTCAACCAGGGAAACGCTTGGAGATGAAATTCATTTCTCTATGTTACTATTGTCAATGGTTGCTGGTTGTTTTTCTTTGTTTTTCTTTCAATCTAAGCTTATATTGGAAAGATGGAACCATTTTGTGTTCTCCAGAAAGCCCAAAGAATCAAATTTGATCCTACTCATGAGATAGATTGGTGCTTGAAGAATTTCTCAAAATATTTGAATTTTTTTCTCTCTTCCTTCTCACTGATTTTCTGTAAACTTTTTACTCTCTCTCTCTCTCTCTCTCTCTCTCTCTCTTCCTTTGAGAGAAATATGATCATAAAAAATCGTACTCAATCAGGAAAATATCGTTCTTATTCTATATTTTCGCCTCAAGTATGATGTTGTTTGAGGAATAGATGTTCCAAGTTCTAATAATAATAATAATATTTTGCCAAACATCATAAACCAAAAGCAAGAAGAAGGTGAATCAGCATCATTTCAAATCAGAGCACGTTTGATTTTCAACAGAAGTCAAACAAGTTTGTTTTCATACACATACATACACACCGGAAAGGCTTCATCTCATATGTGAAATCAAATATTACACTCAACATATGTACATGTGGTGTGCATAATGTAGTTTCATGGTGTGTACTTCAAATTTGAATACTATTTGGATGAGAGGAAAATATTCTTCAAATTCAAACACCGTGTCCATGAGAACATCCATGAGAATACACACATCATCATTCATGAATCCCATGGAGAGAGGAAGAGAAAACATTGTCCATAGTTGGAACCCAGCGAGAAAGAGTTTCATGTTGCCCAAAAGAAGCTGGTCAATGTGTAAGCGTATCGGATGTTGATGGAAAATTACTTACCATGTATCCATTGTCTCGAGTGATGTCTATTATTTTGTCCACATTTTGATGATGCTCAAAAGTGATCTCAACATAATGATCCATCAGAGGAAAATTAAGTCTATGCACATGTACACTTTTGTCCAGCGAATTGTGTGGATCAGAATCAGCATCCACAAGATGACGTATCAAAGTATACTTGCCCACACTTGAATCACCCACAATCACAACATTAACAAATTTTGTTTGACTGCCCGGTGAGATGGGCTCCGATGCTGGTAGAGACATTTTACGATTCACTTTGGATGCTGAATAGGATTCCCATGAATCTTCTGGATCACGAATCGGTGACCGAGGGCTTGTACAATCTTTGAAACTTCTCCGTCGACGTGATGGTGACCGATTGTAGTAGCTGTTGGAACGTGATCGATTGAATACATCACTTGGACTCAAGTATTGTTGCTTTGGCAGAGTATTTCGACGATGTACAGCGGCAACCATGGCCGCTTGTTCATACGTTGGACTGGTCAATTGGACAGCCATCGGACTGCCCAATGGCTTAAGAGATGATGATGGACCACCACCAACACCCATCGGTGATGTGGCCGCACTGGTTGCGACATTGTTTGTGGGTGATGATGGTGTCCGTGGAATTGATCGACGATGGTGTAACGATGGATCACTTGTAGGTGTACTCATGTACCGATTGCCACCGCAATCGTCTGTGTCCAACATTAGTCCAGTTCGACATCCAACACCTCGTGGACTTGGACTTCGATGGGGCGAAGGACTTGTACGCTCATAGCGTACTGATGATCGACGAGGACTGTGTCGTGGTGATATGTGGGTTTCCATGTCCAATCGATCCATCATGTCAATGTGATACTTGTTACCTGATGGTGTCCTGAATGTGTGTCAGTTGTTGGAAAGTTTCACAGACATCAGAGATAATTTGATTGATAGAAAAACGATGGTCATCAAAGTGAGTAAGTGTCAATTGAGTGTTGAAGAATTGAAGTTGAGTGTTTCAAAGTTGGATAGGATTGTTTCCTTAGAACATTGAACTATAGAATGTAGATATATATGTGTCTATGGCATCGAACTGAATCACAATTGAATTCGATGGTGAAAATGAATATTCCATCTTATGATATGAATAAGGTGATAAATGGATTCCAAAGGCATGATATATTGAATATATTTCACATCGATTTTGTGTGTACAAGTCAAAGTGAATGGAGAAAGTTTTCCAATTTATTTCCACAAACAGATCATTGAATTCATGTGAGGAAAAGAAAAAACAATTATTTCATCACATTCTCATCTCGAAATATTTCTTCTCATTCTTCCCTTGATATATGTACTTTTATGGTTCAAAGACACTTTTATTGTTAACTTGTTTGATAAGAAGTTTGTAATGGAGTATGTAAGAACACATATCATGAAGCCTATCAACAGGGAACGAAAGAGAGACTAGAGAATACACATATGTACAAAATTCATCCAATTGGTGAACAAGCCTTTTCTCATCTGAGATACATATTCCAGATTGTATGGATTTTTCCCATAGAATTTCAGGGAGCATTCATGAGAGAGCTGCCAGTTGTTCACGCAAAATCCATTCCCTATCTAACCATCTATCTATTCTTTCAGCTTCCTTTTTTTTCCAATATCTTTCTTATGGTCACCATGCAGAGTGGATCGACTTTCCTTTCATACTTCATAGAACTTGAAGTCTCTCTCTCTCTCTCTCTCTCTCTCTCTCTCTCTCTCTCTCTCTCTCTCTCTCTCTCTCTTTGGTGAGATCACGTTATATGTACTAAGTATATCAGAGAACAAATAAGTCTTCGTTGAAAGGTCGCTTTTACGCTATACTGGGCTCACAGACGAAATCAGAATGATTGTATTTTACGCCAACTTATATATAATATCATGATGATGAACAACAGAAGCTTTTGTGTTATCATGTGTATGTGTGTGATGAAACACGCAGAGATGGAAAGAAAATAAGAGGAAGAAGAAGAAGAAGAAATAGCTAGTCAAGTGTGTGTCAAAATACACAGATACAGACTCTCACTTTGAACAATGAGACTTGGGTTTTTGAACTTTATCATTGTTTCTCTCTCACATTTCATTCCCTGTACATCATTTCGCATGATGATGATTGCTATATAAAGGTCATACTTCTAATAAAAAAAATTCCCATGAAGGTTAACAGTGGAGCGAAAGTTTTTCAGGTGCACGAAATTCCCGAGAAGATTCTTCTATTTTCAGGTGAAGAATTTTTCTCTTCCCATACAAACAATGATATTCTGGGCTCAATGTGGTAAATGTTGTTTCCTGGAATTCTTTCTCCACAAAACTAACAATACTTATCATATATTCTATTGTGATTTCTTTGAAGTATACTTTTCACCTTATTCTTTCGGGAAAAGAAGATAGGAAGATGAAGCAACTGGGCAACCGATTCTTCAATGGAGTGTACCATATGCGCTACGATGCTGGAATATATACACAGAAAAGTTTATGATACTCATCAGATTTGTCGTCTTTGATGGCATAATGATTTGTATTCAATGGACCACCATGATTAGCCTGGGAATCCAATGGAGAGAAGGGGATGAATCTAATCGGATACCAGCATCAGAAAGTGAATAAGAATAGCTCATATATATATATATAACTGTCTACTCCATTTAAAGACTGCTCTTCAACTAGCAACGTGAGACTAGTTGTTTGCTTCCGGTCTGTTTATGCTATTATCGAAGAGTCTCAATAAGAGAGAGAATCGATTTCCCCACTTGATAAGCCCCTATCCAAAGCCCGGAAGGTTCTCTTTTTCTCCAAGGATTTTTGCTTCCACTAACATATGGATGATTGGCATAATGGTGGGAATACTGTTAAGCTCACTGTTGAATGGTTTCAATCAAGAAAAGCTCTCTGTACTCCTAGACATGTTAGCATAGAGACTCACCTTCTAACATTGTTCTATTCTTTTCCATTGGCTCATGTAAATTAAACAGGATGAATAATTGAAATTCCTGGAAGTTTCATTCATTTTCATGAACACTCTGGAGCCAAGTTGGAAGATCCTGGATTTCACGTTCTGCTAGCGACCTGTATGATGGATATTTTTTGAATCCAGAATCAATGCATGCTTTTTGCCTTGGAGACTGTGAGAGCTTATACTAAATCCTGTTCAATCTGGCATTGAAACTGTTGAAATCCTTGGAATAGAAGGGAATGCATATACATATTTGATAAGAATTACAAATGGTTGGTGAAATTCTTGAGAACACCACTATAAAACTTCCGGTATGTGAGTTATTCAGGCCAGAAATTCCAAGGAAATAAGTGTGATGATAAGAATTTTTTTCCATCCTTCCACAATGTTTTATTGATTTTAATATAACAGTAACTTTTGATGATAATAATAACATAGTGATAACAATAGCAACAACAATGTAATTTGGTTTCTATACCTGCCTGTAACAATTTCGTTCAGTAAGCTGGCATTTGATATATAAGAAAAATTTTTCAACACAAACTTTTTAAATAGAAGTATCAAGTTTCGAAAGAGAGGGGAGAATGTTCATTTTTTAAATTTTTGTTGCTCAGAACATTTTATATATCGATAAAAATTTTCCATTATCTTATTGGCATGAGTTTCATGGTTGAAATGTTGCTTTTTCTTCATGATAGTTAAATGGTTCCTGGGGAACAGTATCTCAAGATGATGATAATCAATCATTCACGGTTATTAAATGTTTTTCGAATTGTTGGTATTATTATTATTATTGTTATTATTGTCATTGCAGTAAGGCATCTCAAAATCATTGGGTGGCATCTTCACCAAAGTGATTATCACATCATCATCACGTCTTTGATACAATATTTCACCAACAAAATGAACGAAACCATGTTTACGTGCTCTCAATAGTACTCCCACCAGTTTGTCAGATATCAGAGAGTAGAGCTGAAAAAAGCAACAAATGAAAAAGAAGAAGATGAAGATGAAGAGGATAAAGTAAGTGGAAAAAGATGAAGAGGTTGAAAAAGAAAGGATAAATTGGAAGAGATGATAATAAAAATGTGCTCCAATATGAGAAGATGAAGAAGAAGAAGAGATAGATGAAGAGACACAAAGTAGACGTGTAATCTGATGTGATCGAATTTCCGATTGAATCATCTAAGTTCTCTATACACTCATTTCTGGGCTTAATTAATCTTGTGTTAATGGAAAAACTTGTTCCCATTGGATTGAAAATATGATTCCGATGGAAACCAAGATGATCAGCTGAGAGGGCAACCATAAATGTGCTTGTAAAAACATTTAGCGTAAAATTTTCGATTTAAATGAGATATAGAATGCTATAGGGAATCAGATGAATGAGGAAGAAGATGAAAAACGTCTCAGAGGATGTACGGAAGTAGTGGAATATAAGTTAGTGAAAGAGATGAGAAGATGAGGAAAAAATTCCAAAGATTTTGTATGCATACCGTCTGGCATGCCCATGGGAGATGAATGATAATTAGATATCTCTAATCAATTTCTCTCTGCTTGATAGTCGAGCTAATAGAGCGAGAATTTCGAATACTAATACACATGGAAAACAGGAAGAAAAACGATGAACAGAAAGATGATTGAAATTGCCTAGTAATAATAGTATGTCTGCACCCAGACGAAAGAGAGAAAGGCCAATAGTTTGTGAGTAAATTCTTCCTCTATTTATATGGAACGTGAGATGAACAATCCTGACTTCATGATAATTGGAAAATAGGTCTGATCAGCAGGATTCATTACTATGCCTGGGAACGATGATGATAAAATGTTTTCCATCTCTCTCACTCTTTCCCTCTTCTCTAATGAGTAAAACACAGCATGTCGGTAGTGAAAGTAAACGAGACCACATATTATTCAGATAAAGTTCATGATCTTTTTCCAATTAGGATAGGTCAACAAATAGTGATATATACTCACCTCAAAAAGGCTTCCAAATGTCATCGTAACCGTACCATCTTTTTGCTTCTCACCGTTTTCGTTCACAATTTGGCAAAGCTCTTGGACTTCTTTTGAAATTGCATGATACGCTTTCATTCCTCTTAATTGTGTTTTGGAACCTTCGATTGGTTTTCCATAGCTTTTGTGATTCAAGGGCAAGTGGGAAGAATAAGAGAAACAAAAAATAAAATTGCCATGGATAAGAATCTGTTGCAAACCCACGGAAAAGCAAGAACAATGTACAAAACAGACACAAAGTATGAAAAAATATCAATGTAATTATCTCCCAGGAGATAGATCTTTAAGACTACTAGGATCTTAATAAGCCTCTTAATCGACAAAATCTTCTCTCTCACTCTCTCATTTGTTTCTACTGAACTTGTTTCAATTGATCTGTTTTCAAAATTCGGTGATTCAAAGAATGGCTTTCGAGCGAGATGTGTAGATGATGAAACTTTCGTTTCATCAGAACAAAAGTACATCATCATCGATGGGCAAAATGAAACTCAGCCCAATGACATGATAGAATATTCTCATAACTGTCACTTAATGGCCTAAGGAAAAATATTCTGCCAGGGTTAAGTTTTGCTCATCAAACAAGAGAGAAAGAGAGAGAGAGAGAGCATCAAAGAAAATCAGTTAGCAATATCTATCAGATGAGTTTGATCCGAATATTCACTCGAGTACATCAAGAAGAGGAAAAATTTTATCCTTCATCATTTTCTCTTTCTCTCTTTTTTTCCTTTTAGTTAGGTAAGTCACGTTGTAGAAAGAAAGATAGACCAAGAAGAAGAAAATAAAAAGACAGGTAAGCAGAAAAATGTATCACAGCAAGTGATCCCAACTATCTAGCCTTTTTGGTTCGGAAAAAGAATAAGAAGAAGAGTGAGGAGGAGAAGAAAGTGGATGGCACAAAAAAAGGAATAAAAACACCGATGGTAAGAGACAGAGTCGATGAATTGTCCAAGGAATCCAATAGTAACATGAATCCCATAGCTAATGGAACATACTACGTGAGAAAGAAAAAGCAGCTTTCCGGGGTAAAAAAAGACTATACATTCACACACAGACAAACATATGGACAAGATTCTGACAAGCAAAGTTGGTCACTTAATCACTGTATATTTTTGGGATCTATGAGTCAATAGTACACTGCATGGAATTGGGATAACATGGAATATCATTCGAAATAATCCCCTCTTTATGCTTGACATTCAGTCTATCATGAGGATGGAATTCAAAGCCCCATTCTTTTGTTAATTTTCATCTCTTTCTCTTTCTATTGGTATTAATTTTGACTTATTGTTTTGCATTTTATGATACTTTAATAACCTTTGATGAAATACCTTTTCACTGGCCATTCTTCTGGTCTTACGCACACACACACAAACTCGATTCACTATCAGATAACCTTCAATAAATATTATGAAGAACAGTAAAGATATGAGCAATCCTGCCAGTAAGCTTTTATCTAATATTCCTTCATTATCATTATTATTACTTTTATCATGAGGCAGGGTGATAATGCTGAAGAAAGCTTAAATTCAAACACAAACACACAAAATCAAGTGCATCGAAACAAATTGCCTTCTAAACAATATCATGAGTAGGTGTCAAAAGGGATGCCAATTATAGTGAGAATCACGCTCTAAAAAGCGTGGTTGTTTGTTTCATCATTCAGATGAAATCACTTATGTAAACTTAACTGAATATGAATACTCCACACCAACATGAATGTGTATATATTTAAATATATCGGTGTGGGTTGACTAATCTGACTAAGCCGGTAAGCTGAGAAAATTATTGATTACCGGTTGAGTTCGATGTTCCCCGAGCATCCTTATGAATCATCTGGCAAAAAGTATGAGTAATCATCGAAATTCAGTGAGCCTCATTGTATCCAGGAAATCATGATACACTCAAACTCACAACACTTGATAATAATAATTCTGAAATAACAATTGACAAATCAAAGGGTATCTGGCAGAACGAATTGATAACGAAAACTATTCTCAGATAGAGATAAGTGAAATCAAGCAGCCCAGAGAAATAGAGAGAGAATTTGAATATTCGGTGAACATCATGGTCAGGTTCAGGATATTTTGGGCAAGCTGAATGATCATGATAAATTATGACATCTATTATAGCTCAGAGACTACCTGTCACTCTGAGTTCCTTTTCTTCTTACTATTCTTTTTATCTCCACCTTGGAGCGGAATCCAGATACCAGAAGAAGAAGGAGAAGAAGAGGAGAGAGAGAAAGAGAGTAGACATACATGACATTCATGTCAAGATGATTTGGTCATTTGGATTGGCTGCATCATTCATGGATCAGATTCGTGATGAGAGAGAATGGAAAAACGAATAATGCGAAAACCCAGAAGAGAGAGAGAGAGAAAGTACTCATACACAGCATCCAAGATGCTGTGGATGACAGTAACATGGAAGACCAAATGATGAATGAATCCTCGAAGTCTATGCCATCATTTTCCAACAAGCAAAAACTACCTCACACATGATGTGTGTTTCATGGATCATACTCACTTTTCCTTATCTTTACAGGGTTTCTCCAGTTTCTTTTGTTCAGCTTCCAAACGTTTCTGATAGTTTGATACTCTCTCCAATAATGGCACATAAAATTCTGGCTGCTGTTGCTCTGGATCCACCGAGGTTGTGATCGTTGGAGGCTGTTCGATGATTATCGATTTTGGTTGATCACTCATGATTATAATGGAAAATTATTTTCCGAATGTATAGTTGAACAATTAAACTATTTATCTAAGCTTTACGATTTGTGCAATTGACTTTGATGCAAGAGGCCACAAAGAAACGGTACAAAAAGAAGGAAAAAAGTTTCAACAATTATTGAAACGAACTAGAAATGAACTCTACCAATCAGCAGGCTGGCAAACAGAACAAGGCAAGCAGAAAGAAAGATATATTGATTTGACTCTCACACTGGTGACACTGGCACTAGTTTCGAAAAAGATGAAGAAAATGATTTGGTTAGCTAAGCATTGCTGATGAGTAAAAATGCAAAGTAAAGCTATTTGACACTGGCAAGAATTCAGCAAATGTTTCCCGAATTAGAAGCTCAAGCAATTCCAATCATCTCCACCGAGAATGTAGTGTTGTCTTGAAATCGTTAGCGGAACATTTAAAACTATTCATGATGATGATAATGTCTCTCTCTCTCTCTCTCTCTCTCTCTCTTTCAGTTTTGAGCTCAGCTTCACTTTCTACTCAAAAATTGAGTCATTTTCATGAAGAAAGATGGTGATCTTGAACTGATTCCTGCTATGAGTGGGATGACGATGATAACAGTGACTTTTGCTCAGTTTTAACTCACTTTTAAGTTCAAATTGTGAATTGATCGAAAAACATGAAAACGACTTAAATATTTGTGAATATTGATCGAAAAGTTTTCAGCCTCGCAATTCATAAGAGGGCATTCCTTGAAGCCCTCATGGAGAGCTGGCTTAGTTATTTAATCCCACAATATCCAATCATTATGGCTCAGATCGTATCAGAATTTCTGGAATTTGAGAGGAAATTTTTTCACCAAGAATAGATGAAAAGATGGTTCAAAACTCTTGGCAAAGAATATCTACTTCAAATTCTTTGGATAGTGATCGAACATCAATGTTTGCTGTAATATTTTCCACTTCAAATTGAACCTCATAAAATCGAATTGAATCAATCTTCTCTAAATAAAAAGCATAAGTTTTCCAATCATTGAGATTTTCCAGTCTTTCATCGAGAGAGTCCATAAACTTCAACTCTTGTACTTCAGCAATAGACCAATAAAGCTCAAGTTTATGGAATATGAAAAATATCACCCTTCTATGATCTAGAAAAGTCCTAAAATCATTCATCTAACAGATTTGCAAGAGGGAGGATTTTCGAGCAATATTTCTCCCTAGAAAAGAAAGTGAAATTTTTTGGCCCTGAAAAGAGTTATCATTCTCTTAGTTTTTGAGTTCCAGCCCAGAAAACGTGATTGTTTGCCTCAATAATCCCAAATGAAACGTCCGAAGCTCATTTGATTGTAGTTCTTTAACTGCAATCATTATTGCTACAGTTGAGAAGCTCAAACAGTATATACTTCAATCAGATGTGAATTAGTTCTAAAATGCTCATTATTAGCTTAATTATCTTCAACACGCCTCTAACTACTTGAGTTTAACTATTAGTTTTAATCATCAATGGCACGCAAGTCAAAAAAAATCTTTCGCGAGCAATTAATTAGAGAAGAATCACAATAAAAAATCCAATGCTTTACCAATATTAACCCAGATACTTATGCCAAATGCTTGATGATTTGTGCTCAAACCGAGTTTTTCCTACGAAATTGGTTCGATAGTTTTGGAAACTAGAGAGTAAAGAGGAATAATTATAAATGTATCAAATAATTTACAAATGTAATAGAGAATTTTTGGCTGATCATGTTGCCCTTATGATGAAATGCTACAAACTTTAGCCTACTGATATTTTAAGAGGGACAGATTTTCTTAGCTCTAGATCTCGAGAAACGAATTTCACCAAATCTCTGACTTTATATCAGATAGTCAGGTATGTTACATCGAACACCATCAATTCCTAGTTGGTATTCCAATCAGGACTTGAAGTTCGAAGCTCGGTGAAGCTTTCTAACCGATGGTCTTCTTGTGGTGGTTCTGAACTTTTTTGATCGTTTATTGGCACGTACAGCGCACTCCTTGAGAAAAATACACCGATTTACAGTGTTACAACTTGTAGTTAGAGTTTCTAGCAAAAAACTTTTAATAATCTATTTACCCAATATTTTTGGCTCTTAATCTTGTCAGGAAATTGGTTGAGACAATTCCACTATCCAATTGGGTACAAAAGAACTTATAACCAAATTTCACATAGTTTTGTATCGTTTACCTACCCATTTAGTGTGAATTTCAGTATTTTTCTTGCAGTTTTTGGTAGTTCTGGTTGGAAAAAAGAGGAAAATGAACCTTTCTTGTGATTTATTGTTAAATCGAAATTTCTTACAATTCCTTTCCTTCAAATTTAAATTTGGTACATTTTCTGACTAGAATTCTGAATTCTCGAATTTCCTTTAGTGATATTCGAAGGGTTGATTGGGAATTAATAACAATGATCAGAAAATAGCTCATGGATCAATAGTACTATGCAGACTCACTTTGAGGCAAAGATCGAGTTCTTTTTTGTTCATGTACCAACGTTTTCCTTCTGTTTTATGACACAAATCGAGAATTTTCTTTTCAATATCTTTATCCAAACGTTCGAAGGTTTCTTCAATAAGTAAAAGAATGGTACATAGAATCAATATAACAGAAGTTTGTATGTTTCGCATTTTTAAATGTAAATGTAAAATTACTGCTTATAATCAGCGAGCTAGTAAGTATTGTGCATACTAAGGGACTTTCATTGGTTTAAGAGGCAAAAATTCAATATACTACGATTCCAGATGTTCTCGATATTCCCTAAACTCAAGATCCTAGGGGTCTCATACATCGAGTATAGCATATTCTTGATATCAGTACAGTCCAATTCCAACTAGATTCATGCCTTATCTGTTCTCCTTTTTGCTTGAAAAACTAGTGAAATCTTCGCTTCTAAGCTGAAACTCTTTTTCGATCTTTTTCAAGAGAAATTTCCCTATGAAAGAATATTCTTATTGATCGAGCTCAATCAATTCCAATTCTCGAAATCAGCTAAATGTTTTGATTAATTGCTACGATTTTCAGGTGTAAGCGATGCAAAAATGAGTACTGATTCACAATTGTTGTCATGATAATGACTCTATTTGTGAATTTTATCGTAATTTTGCCCCATAGGATAGAATAAATTTTTTTAGAGACTGAAAAACATTTTAATAGGCTCCGGTTCGATTTATTGTACATGAACGAATCGACAAAAGCGGAAAAATGTCTCGAAGATTGAAAAATAAGTTTAAAATCAGCAGTTCTTGGGGAACCAGAGTAATACACTTGTCAAGTTTCTACACAATCTACACCTTTTCGCTCGAAGAAGAATGAGCTGGAACGGAAGTCCTATGCTTTTTGGAAGTTCCATACTCATTTGTAGCTGGATGCCCGAGGGTAGTTAAATTTCTATGGGTAGTTGAATGCCCCTTTGTAGTTGCATACCCATGAGTAGTCCCATGTCCAAGAGTACTTCCTTGTCCATGGGTAGTTGCATGTCCAGGAGTAGTTGCATTTTCAGATGAGATTGAATGTCCATTTGTTGTAAGCTCTGGCAATGCACCTGTCCATCCCATCAAGGCGCTTTTTTTACAATTCTCAACGAAAATTCATCAATAGAATCACCGAAGAGGAAAGTTCTATTGTATATTTACCATAAATATAGCACTATGGTTAACAAGTGCTTGCTCGAACTTGGAGCCTTCTTCTCCAGTTACACATCGAAACTATCGTTGTTATTGGATTTTTCGTCGGTGAAAGACGTTTTCATCTATTATGGGTGTAAAACTTACCCATTTTGCCAAAATTTTGGTATTTTCTTCACATTTCTGTGTTGTCCTGGGAGAATGAAGATCACAAGAAATTATTTTTTCACAGTTTTGAGGCACAATCTTACCCATATTCTCCCTTAAACCGGATATTAGAGCAGTTAATAATTGCTTCTCTGAATTCCAAGGTTTGCTTTACCAAATTTGTAGGTGAGATTCCGTATGAAATAATTGAATAATCTGTTTTTAAGAATATGCTTTTTTACTCACTTTCAAGCAAGATTCTAATATATCTTTATATCTCCATTGAAAGAAAGCAGATCTTGAAATACACATATCATAATCGACCGGAATTTGCCTACCAGAGACAGTTAGAAGGAAGTTCGAGAGAATAATGATAAGTATCAGTATATTTGTTTCTATTTTTCTCATAACTATCACTATTAATTGAACACATGAAAGTTTTCGCTGACTTGACTCATAAGAATATTCAACATTTATCAATGATCCTAGATGTTTTAGAGAGCTCTTTGAGTTAGGTCAGCTGAAACTTCCAGCTCCAAAAGGTTCATCAAAATATCACCTATTTGGAAAATATTCACATTTAGATTCAATCAAACTTTGCCTTTTTCTTCTCGTCTGGTATATTCATCATGATTGATCCTTCTATTTATTATCGAGCTATTCAATTGACCTCTTTTCCAATGCCACCAATCATATATAATTCAACTCAAATGTACTCTCATTACTGGTGATCGAGATCAATTACTTATGATAATTTACTCGAGGTGTTCCATTTCCACGAAGCTTCGAATTAAAATCTCTTTTTAGGAAAAGAACTGAGTAATTATTAAGAATATTTTTGATTTTTGCCTCTCATAGCTACCGAATTCGATTGAAAATTCGTTCCTGGGGCTTCCTTATATTTTTTCTCAATTTTTGTGCTAATGTACTAATCAGTCTCCTAGGGAATTGTAATTGAACTAGGAAATCTTCAATAGTTCAAAAAGACATTGTTAATAGTTACAAGAAACAGTCTCAATTGAGAATAATCTTCAGAAAAAGGTCTTTTCAATCGATTGATACCCTTTCCACACATAAATCCCGAGTTCTTGATGGAAACCATTTGGGATGGTGAAGGTGCTACATTGACTGGATCCCATTCTACCCATTCTACTGGTAGGTAGTGGACAAAAGGGGAAAGGAGAGGAAAAAAGGGTGTTTTGAGAATGCCCCTCTAATAATGTCAGATAGCAGTTATCATTTCAGAACAATCGGAATCAGATGAGCTTAAGTTGCTTAGTTTGAGAAAATCTGAGTATCATAGAAAAGTTCGAAGCTATATTTTCAACTGATCTATATCTTATCTTGAGTATTTATCGCTCTATCCCTGGAACGTTGGTTTCAAACCATTTCACACTCAAGTCATCATGCGCATAATGTATATGTATCTTATTAATAATAAAATTTATGCGATAGACAGAGTGTCGCAATACTGTGAGCAACCCTTTTTAAGAATGTATCAGTATAAAATTTATCCAATATTCTTTGGAAATTTCAAAGCTCCGATTTGATTTCTCATGATGTAGTGTAAATTTTCCAGCACACGCCTTCGAGGCAAGCTATCTAACGGAATTGTGTATGTTTATATTTGAACTAGATTCTTAGAATTCGAATATTGAATATGCTCTTTCTTCTTGTTGTCTTTTCACCTTTTTCTTCCTTCCTTTCTCTCTCTCTTTCTCTCTCTTTCTCTTTCTTTCGTTCTCTTTCTCTTCAGAATGATGAAAATGAAATCGTAAGGGTTGCCCCGGTAGTGAGTGACTGTTCAAAATCTCTTTTATTTCTTTTCAAATCTTTCATCCATGAATTGACAGGTCTCATAATATTGCTACAAGCATGTTACAATTCAAAGATGTGACTGGGCTTGAGAAAAAGAAAGAAAAAAAAAGAGAGAACAAAATTGAATTTCCTAATTTTTTCTCTTCTCTTTCCTTTTCTCCTTCCTCATCTTTCACCCTTTACCATTGATGTGTGTTAGTATATGTGTCTTTTTATTCTTCGGTTTTTCATCAAACTTTTACACAGGAGAAAAATATTTCATCAAGCATACTCGAGAAAGGAAAAGAGAAAGAGGAATATTTCCATATGTCGCATGAAATCATGAAGCAGACAATTTGAAGAGAAAGAGAAGAGAGTGGATAAAGAATGTCATATTCGATGAAGCTAAAAGCCATTTGATTTAGATGATTTTAGCATGCAAATCAAGGGGATGAATTTTTTCTTTTTTTTATTACTTACAACAGCGAAAAACATTGCCAATAGCTATGAGAGAAATATTTTTCTCTCTTCAAGATATGTTGTTTTGGGGTATGTGAAAAGTATGTTCATGGCAAAGAGGGAGGGAAAGAGAGAGAAAGAATAAAAAAATGAGGATTCCTTCCTGAAGGTAGACAAATTGTTTTTTATATACAATTCAAGTGAAACTGTTCGATCAAATTTTTATCATTCACTTTTCACTCTCGAACGGAATCGAAATATACTGTTATGGTGAGGAGAATAGTGTTTGTAACCCTTTCTTTCTCCTCTCTCTCTCTTCTTTTCGCAGTCGATAAAATTTGTCAAAGGAACAGAATTGTATTTTTTCAATAAGAAATTGTATTCTGAAGGAGATGAAATATGGATCTCATCTCACTTAGATGATATATATGATTGGAAAAGCATTTCCTTAGAGGTGTGTGGCGTAAGGAAAAAGAAAAGAAATAGGATACAAATTCAAATGGGAAAAAGGTTTGACAGAATCCTGTATACTTGTATATAACCATACACACACCATTGGAATGTATGAGAAAATAAATTCAGAGCAAAAAAGAGGAATAGAAAAAAATGTGCATATCGTGAGTATGTGTAAGAGATCGATATGGCTAAATTATTCAATTATTTACATGATAAAAGGTTGCGATCTGAGTGTATGTTTTTCAATATTCTAATATTATAATACTGAATGATCCAGAGACGGTGAGATGATATTTTTTGCATCTTTTTTCATCTCAAATTAGTTTGTATCAATCTTGGAGTGAGAGAGACTAAAATTTCCAACTTTTTACTCTTTTTTTCACAATACATATTATTCTCGAGAAAATCGAATCTATTATTCATCTGAGGAGACATTCTAGGGAATACTCTTACAGTATGAAGTCATTTCTTAACAATTTGACTAGTGTTCATTATTTCTCAACTCCTTTCTCTTCGATAAACGTTTTCTTTTGATTCAATACAAACTGATGAGCCATAGAAACCTCTGTAAACCATAAATTCATTATCAAAATTTATTATCATCATCATTCGTTATTACTGTGATTCTTTTTGCATATTCTTTTTTTAACTATTATTATTATCATCTTCCATTAGCATACATTCAACAACAATGAAAATACAAATTTTTATTTCTTCTTTATTTACTTGAATAAAAATCATTTTTCTCTCTAGCTATTCAAATTATCGCACACATTTTTCGAATTCCATTACCTATCATCACATAGAGCCTCGATTTTGAGACCATATTTGCTGAGGCCAATACTGAATACTACGATAATAATCTTTAATCCATTGAGTAATTATTTCCACCTCTTTACGGCGAACTGCCAGCAAGCTTGGTGGATCATTTGGTCCAGTAGGTCGAAGATCTTCATGATGGCAAGCGTGTGGAATCAGAATATTCACTAATGAAGGTGATACCTGTCGATAAAAGCCTCCTGGTGCCCATGGGTCTCGTTCACCATTAGAGAATATAATATTGGTGGCAGTGGATATATTTTGACCACCAAAAAGTTGTTCCGCTTTATATATATCAGACTGTATACCGTATGTTTGGAAACACTGTTTTTTGTATGCATCAACGTCCCATTGTTGCTCAGCAAACATGGTATCATTGCCAATCGAGCATATTGGTAAAACCATTTCGGTACATGCCTGAAAGTTCCAGCCATCACCGCCGAGTCGACCTGTTCAGAATAAGAAGTAGAATTGTAAATGAATTGGAGGAACATCATTATCATCAAAATAAAAACCAAGTCAATAAGGTCAATCGGTGAATGGAATAATAATGACTGTCAATGTGTGAGTCAATACGAAAGAGAGGGAAAAAATGATAAAACAAATCGTCTTCATATTCTCGATATGGGATGAACCATTATCGTAAGCTTGCTGGAACGTTTACAGTAGTCTCTTTTCCATAGTGTATATATAAATACATTGGGAATATAGACATGATAGAATCGCGAAAGTCACGAAAATCTGGAGAGATATTTTGCTCATTCTTTTCTCTTGCAGAAACTTTCAAGAATATGCGAGAATAATTGTGACAGCTAGCCATTCAAAGAAGAATTGAGTACATCAATACTATATATATATACTATTAGATCGTTTAGATGAGAGACAATGTTACTGAGTGTTCAGATAAACTGAGTGTACCGTTATAATGGGCAATCGTTATGTGGAAGGAATAGAGGTGCAAAAGTGAATGGGAAGAAGTGTTCTTGAGAGGGAAGTTATCATCTAAGTTGAAGACTAAGAATGACTTTCATTCGTTGTGAATGAGCGAATAAGCCTGTCTGGGGAATCATTGGTCTAGGAAAAGAATATCTGATAAGATCAATGATTCCAACTGGTTGCTCATGTACACATAACAGGCACATTAAATACAAGGCTCAAGGTTTCTCTCTTTCTCTCTTTCTTTCCAACTCTTCATACTCGGCTATGGATTTTGCTTTATGTGGTAATGAACTTGCTATGAAACCTTGAGAATACAAAAAGATGATAATTTCGGAGAGAGAGAGAACTAAAGTTCAATCTAGTATTACGATACATGCACACTTCGCCAGCCTTTGGTTCTGAGGTTCTTAAGTGCCTCTTAGTTGGGTGAGAGAGAATAATCAAACAAATACACTTGATAAGATTTTCTGAGAGAATTCCTCTTTTCCCTCTACAACATACATGTCCATGAACTGAGTAACATTCAGATAACACGATCACCATAAAAATAAAGTATCGGCTGGCTATGTGTACGAATGCTAAGGTTCCCTAGGCTGTGTATGTACAATCCATGGAGACTGTTAATAAAATGAGTGATCAAGTAGATGAATTGGTCGGTTTTGCTTAAGCACAAGAGATTAGTAAACACTTTCTGACTGAATATGTTCAACAGCTTTATGTCTTTTACTCTTTCTACCAATCTTTATGCCCAGAATTCGGTGTGATGTTAATGTACATGTACATATGAAAGCACTCTCAAGCACCATCAAGAATCCATCTTAATCATGATTTTTTTTCTTGCTCAGAATTTCTGCGCTCCTATGCAATTATATTAAGTGGGAGACATGAACATTGTATCATTCATCAGACACTTTTCATGTCTAATAATTTGTGAACATGATAATCGAAGTTCATCGAAACTTATTTATCAATACAATACGATATTCCATTATTATTGCTTAACTATTAGACTTTCAGATTCAGAATTGCTTCGTGTGCGAGCAAACATGAATAACTCATTCAGAGAAAATATTCAATCATCAACTCTTGATCATATGTTGATCGGGCAACTGTACTTTTTGACTATCAATAGCAGCTATTATCATTATCAAGATAATGAAATAATCAAATTCTCAACTTGACTAATTCAAGGTAACTCTCAATTCTTGACAGAAAAATTCATGGACGGCGGAAAAAAATGATGTTCCTTGATACGAAAAAGAAAGAATATGAATTCAATCTGATGATCGGTTCATGATTATGAAGGAGACTAGTCTGAGATAATTTTCATCCACATGGCTGCACACTTTTTGCTTCGTTAACATTGAATTTGAAAAATGAATTAATCAAACGTCAATGCACAAAATGTCAAAGTAACACACATCAACACAATATGAGTGTCAAATGGAATTATCATTGCTTGTATTCAATCATAGCGTGAAGACGCAAATCGATTATCCGTTGAACAATCACTCAATTTTGTATGCAAAAATTTACACAACTCCACCGTAATGGAAAGAATACCTTTCTATCTTGCAATTCTCATCACCACCTTCATGCTTATCATTAGAGTCTAGGGTAATCAAATTAAGTTCCAGGAGTGATAATTTGCTTCCTCTCTCCGTGAAGTGCCTGAGAAGTCTTTCTTTTCTTTGAAACATTGTAGCTCACACACATCCATTAGCTATAAGAGCCAAAATGAGCACTTTTTATAAGTAACTCTAGCATTTGCTATATTTAAGCACCTGAAACTATGTTCTCACCAATTATTTTTGGGTTCTCATAGATAAATGATCAATTTTCTTCCCCATCAAATGCGAGAAAATTGAAAGCTCTCTAAAAATTTTCATCTAGAGGGTCAATTGATTTGGATTATGATTTCATATGCTGGTGATCATTTTATCATCTCTCATCCATTTTTCACCAACATGGAATTTTGAATTAATCATCAAAGCTTAAGGGCACCAAATTCAAGTAATTGCTCAGCTCAAAAATTCAATCAGCATAGTCACCCAAAAGAGAAGTGATGCAATCAACCTCACCTGAATCACTGGAATCCTTATAATCGTTGCAAGTAGTTTGACCGGTAAAATTATAAAATACTGATATGGCATTATAAATGTCCACCAAGAGTGCCTTATCATCATGTTCTGGGTGTTGCAGTTGCTGGCATGTGTACTGGAATAGATGGAAAAAGTGTATCGATAAGTTGATGGCACATGTTTTACCGGGAAATAATCGATTAGTGATTCTTACATTGATCGGGAAGGCTGGAAGAGGTGCTAAGAAATTGGCTGGATTTGGATAATCGATCATCGCAAGAGTGCCAAAAGAGTCGCTGATCCAGCCGATGAAGGTTGATAAATCGCTTGCTTTAAGATCTTGACACAATTGGAAAGTATCATGTAGCCATTGGAGACCTTCATCCGTTGAGCCGACACGATTGAAAGCATCCCAACATTTTTTAATACTTTGGAAACAATTTTCGGAATATTCTCGGAAACTTTTGGATGCTCGATCATTATATCCACGACAATCGTACAGTCCTTGGAATTGTTCAATGGGTGCTGAGGAAGCCAAAGATCTGTGGTGAAAAAAAGTGGCGTTAAAGGAAATGAATCAGTCTACAAGTGTTGCATTGTTGCATCATTATGATCATCAAGTGTGATCTTTTTCATGAACACAATACTAATGTGTGTGACGACAAAAAAAATGGCAAAAGAATCAAACCAACCCGACAATAAGGTGTGGATATTTCATTCTGAACCATGCAGCGATCATTCTGGTGGAAAGAAAAAATATGAAAAAAAATCGTAAGATGTATATACATAAATGGAAAGGTCCTTGAGTAACCAACCCTCCATAAGATCCACCGAACATGACTACAGGACTTTTATCGGTACCATTGGTTGATCGAAGATTGAACAGAATATCTGCATAATCAGCCATCGCTTGTTCAACTGTTAAGTAGCCCAGGGTGGACAAGTTCTGTGAAAAGTATTTATCCAGGAACGAGAGAAAAAGGAAATTAATAATTTAAATTTTTGAAAAATTGGGTCTGTGCATATTTGATGATAAGACAGCGGACAGAATTTTTGTCCAGATAAATAGCCCTGATAAAAGGTGAGTAAATGTAATTCATATGCTCTATCCGACTCCAATTTTCGATATCTCTGGGTACAATCAACCTCGTTAATAAGTAACATGAAGAATATCATCATCCACTCTATGCGGTAATTGGCATTGCTGACAGTATTAACGCTGATTATCAAGACAGGTGATCAATTGCTTCACTCATTGACAGTCTGGTGGTGATGATTATGAATGGTGGATAAAAATGAGGAAGGAATAAGAATGAGGGAAAAGAATACCATTCTTTTTACCAATGCCCATACACAGTTCATCGGCTTCGTTCCAGGGCAATTGAATTATGCTGGTTGTGAATACAATGATAGCCATAATACACATATAATCATTACTATCCAGGGGTATGAGTAATAGAAATGACAATCATATTGTTCCTGGGAAAAGTACACACACACACATGAAGCTCATCTGATAGATCTTGATTCGGTAAGCCGGATATCAGCGCAAAAGTTGATGATGACAAAATCAAATGAATGATTAAGTTATTAACAAGTTGTATTTAGGATTGAAACCTCGATAAAGAAACATACGACACACACACTTGAGCCAATGAAAAAGCTCAAATATGAAGTGATAGAAAGTTTGCCTTGGGGGAGAATTGAGAGTGCCTCTAATTGAACAAAGTCGTTGACAACTAGACAGTATCTTACATCTTGATAATAAATGTGTTAGCAAGTGATATACAGTATTTACAGTATATGTAGCTACACATGTTGTGACAGCAAACTTTTTCGGAACAACTTATCATAATTGATTACTTACCGCATAAGATGAGTTTCCAAATGGTAGAGAGATACCATAATAACGATGTTCAACGAACATGACCATTGCACCAAATTTTTCGGCATTTTCCCACATAAAGCCAGTATTGTTGGCAAAAGAGAATATATCACCTTCGTTACCGGCATAAAAAAATATCGGGCATCCATCACACCAATGATCGGTGGAAATTATCATTCGTTGTGGGAATGTTGCATTGTTAATATAATTAAAGTGATCGACCTGGAGAAGAGGAGCAAGTTAAAATGAATTCAATTCATCAAGGTTAATCAAGGAGAATTTGAAGGAAATCCAATCAATCGGATGGACAATCAGATAACAGAGAAGAGAGATGGCTAAAGTAGTAAATTAGGAAAATTGCAAATTTAACATTCTCTTAAACCTTTTTACCTTTTGTTCATAGAATGTAACGGTAAAATTGGCCGGAATTGGATCAGCATTGATTAATGGAAGACAAGTGATGATCAACAGTGATAGACCTAAAATCCAATTTAGTGTTATCATTGCGGAAGAAAGGATAACAAGTTACTCCTTTGGTTACACAAAAAAGATCACAGAACAAACAGTATGAATATACATATACATATGATGCATCAGTAGGTGAGGAAGAGTCAAAAACTCTTTTTCCAAGTAGATCATAAAAAGTAAGACGCCCACAAGATGATCGCGAAGTCAAAGTCTATATGGACTTACGCCCTCTTAACCAAGAGATTATCTATACTTTGCCACTTTATCGGCTTATGGCTTATGATTATCACAATGAACTAAAGTTATGAAAGAAATGATTAATACATAATAAACACACATTTGATTCAAGTTCAACTCATCACAGCTCTTTACTTTTAAAATTTTTTTTTCTTCATTTGATTTTTATCTTTATCTTTTTTTGATTGAGAGAGAAAGAGAAAGAGAAAGGTAGAGAGAAAGAGAGATAAGACTGAGGTAAAATTTTTCTTTTCTTTCCTTCCTTTAGGCAATAGAAAGAACACACATTAAAATAAAATTTACGTTATTATTATTATTATGAATTATTATAGTATTATTGGTAAGACTTTTGGCGAAATAGAGCTGCAATTTCATCTGAAGTTTTGCCTTTCGTTTCAGGCACCTTTTTATATGCATATGCCCAAAAGAATGCTAAAAGTGCGGTAAAAACTAGAAACACGTAACCTTGAAGATGGGTCTGTATGGAGAAAGAGTGGAGAGAGAAAAGAAAGATACATTGATAAGAGATGAGAGGATTGAAAAAGGTGAGTTCATTAAAAGGTTAATCGAATTTAACACTGTGAAAGTGTTTGCATGATAAAGAATCAAACATCTCACCTGGAGAGGCAAAAATAAAAGTCCAACCATAAAATTGGCTCCCCAATTCACGGCAACAGCTATACTGGTGGCTATTCCACGGGCATTGCTACCAAAAAGTTCACCCACAAGGAACCAAGGAATGGAACCGGGACCGGAGGCGAAAAATATGACAAAAAGATACACCATAGCGACACTGAGGTAACTTAAGATAGCAATATGCTTCATTTGTACACAGAAAGTTAAGAAGATTGTGGTGAAAACCATTCCACCGAGACCAAATAGATGAAGAGTACGACGACCAAATCGTTCGACAAGTATTAATGATACGATAGTCATAACGACATTGACCATACTCATACCAACGGTGGCATATGTTGCTAAATTATCTTCCAAACCGGCGCCTTTGAATATAGCAGTAGAATAAAATATGACCGCATTGATACCAGATAATTGTTGACTCAACATGACCATAACGGAGATGATAAGCGGCTGTCGATAAACTGGATTACGCCACATGTCGGTCAGGGTGACTTTGGGTACCAATTCGATTGATTGTGCTTCCTGTCTCATCTCCTCCATTTCATCGTGTACTTCGATTGTTCCTCGCAGCCACGTAAGACCTGATCATCATGATGGAAAGTTATAACAATGGCATAAATTAGAGAAGGAGGAGAATAGTGAAATAGAGAGGGAAGTGAGGAGGGAAAGAGAGAGAGAGAAAAAGAGAGAGGGAAACAAAAGAAATGTGCAACTCACACACACACAGACACACACACATTTGATAGGAAAACATTCAGCAGATGCTGTTGACATCACGAGAAAAAGTGAAAAAAAAAGATGGATAAAGGAAGGGGCCAAAAATTGGCTTGACTTTTACCTGATGTAGCATGACCTTCACGCTTTTGGTTGATCAAAAGATGTTTCGGTGATTCCGGACAGAAAGGCAAAGTGGACAGCATGAAGATTGCTGGAATGAGTGTCACCGCTGTTGATATAGAGAGATGGAGGGGAAAGAAAAGAGAAATTGTGAGAGGAAAAAAATGTGAGATAAAAAAAAGGTGATATCTAATGAATTTTATCGAAAGGAAATAGGGAAGTGAATAACATAGAAACCGGTGTTTTGAGCAATGAGATATTGGGAAATAAAAGGGGAGAGAAAAAGAGAGAAGGAGAGAGAGAGAGAGAGAGAGAGAGAGAGAGAGAGAGAGAGAGAGAGAGAGAGAGAGAAAGAGAAAGAAAGAAAGAGAGAGAGAGAGCAGAAGGAAGAAGATGAACATTGATCTCAAACTTACCGAAAAGATACGGCCACAAAGTGTCGGTTCCCAACATTGTATCAAATCCAAGAACATAAGCAATCAAGATGGCAATCACAATTATTAATTGATATATA
The DNA here is from genome assembly GCA_003956705.1 of Brevipalpus yothersi. Taxonomy (NCBI): domain Eukaryota; kingdom Metazoa; phylum Arthropoda; class Arachnida; order Trombidiformes; family Tenuipalpidae; genus Brevipalpus; species Brevipalpus yothersi. Next base: position 89,640 of record QZCP01000169.1, read on the forward strand.
GTGCCCACAGCTCCTCTCAAATGAACGGGCGATATTTCTGTCAAATACATTGGCGCTAATCCAGCAGCGAGACCTTTATGATGTGCAATTATGTGAGGTCAGAAAAGATTGAGGAGAAAGAAAGAGACAAACAAAAGGAAAACATGAAATTCATTAGCAATTGATACCCCCATTCATTGATATTTCGAAAAAGTTTGACTACAAATCAGCTTCCCGCTCAGGGAGAAAGAGAAGGGAGAGAGAGAGAGAGAGAGAGAGAGAGAGAGAGAGAGAGAGAGAGAGAGAGAGAGAGAGAGAG